>ML788944.1:143651-156724 GCA_009831015.1 Picea engelmannii
CAAGTAATTAAATTAATCCAACATTGAGAGGTAGTCATGTGTAGTAGCAGCGAAATGTGTAGTAACATCAAAATGTGTAGTAGCATCTTGTTGGTGCAATTATATAACAAATCATGCTCTCCAGAAAACAACATATCTCATTGCTTTCGTTGAGTTATTTCGTATGGTACTGGCAATGCCATAACAACTTCTGATCCGTTGGAATTTTCTTAAACCTCAATTTTCTTAGAAACTCCTAGCCTCTAGAAGTCTAATCTCATATGAGCTCCCCTATAGCTCAACAATTCCAAAGAAACTAAAAAGGTTTCAAAGCGCTGACCTTCTCTGTCAGTCACCTCTGAGAGTGAAAAAATAAACGAGTACATCCAACCACCCTCCACCTCTCAAATTCACGTCATCGAACCAAAAAAATGGCCTCTCCGGTGCAACAACAAACAACTAAGTAAACCCAACAATTGTTCCGTCGTTGATTTCTTATACCCAATTTTCTTTTTTCACGGCAATTTCCACCCTTCGAAATCACAAAAGCTACAAAGTTCACCATTCAAAAGCGTAAAATCACTCGTTTTAATTCATATGCATTGTCTCCTCTAAAATACTTCCCACTCCAATCCTTGGCGTGCCTTGCCTTCACACTTTTTTTTCCCGCAAATTAAAAAACCAAAGGAAAACAAACCCATCGTTAATTCAAAAACCAAAGAAATCAAAACGTCCTCACTCAGAAATACCTCACAATGCGCGTAGAAAAAATCCACTGTTTATGCCACCTCTTCATTCCTCTAATCTCAGTTGTCTTAAACTTCTTTCATACGATAAATCAGTTGATCGAGAACGTCTAATGTTCATAACCGACTAGGGTTTGGAAGAAGCTCTAGTTTTTGCATAGACTTGTCATAACTTTTAAGGGATGAAAGGACAAATAAAGACCTTTCCTCCAGAGGAAGCAAGCACAATACATAACGTTGGATTGTGAGGAGGTGCAAGGCTCTAATTTTTGCGTAGACTTGTAACTTTTAAAGCATCAAAGGAGATTAAATTTGCATGTACAAAGTGTTGTAATTTTTTTTGAGCTACCACTGATTCATAATGATTCACACTGATTCATAATGATTCACATGGGATTCGTCAGAAGCGTTAATGTTGTCCCTCCGCCATGAATGCACTATTGTGACAAAGGGTAAGATAATAGGACAACTTATGTCAACTTCCACATAATTGAAACCAAATTATATGACGGGTATTTTAAAACCTCGCCCTTTATTTGGAATTTTGAATTAAGATTTTCATTTCTCAAGAAAATGTAAAAAACAAAATTTCACATTTTTTTGACAAGTAAATATGTAATGATACTTCTGGGACGTGTTGGAAGCCCCTTGATGGGCTATGACATGTTCAATTTTGATCCCTGCTTGAGTCCAACTAGGTAATTTATTTAATAAAATAGTGGATGCCACCTATTTCTAGACGCTCGTTGACTTTTCCCTCATCGGTGAGAAGCTCGTTGTTCGTGTGATGGATTGTCCGGCGAGCAATGCGGCGTAGTGGAGCTCCAAGAACCCTTGTTGGTCGTCTTTCTGTCATGGTTTGGAACTTGGTATATATTTACGTATATACATATTTACATATATACCAAGTATATATAACAATTCATATACCTAGTATATATACAAAGAGATAGACCTAGTGTGTGTATATATATATATACATAATATATCAATATATATACTTTATATATATATATATATATATATATATATTGTTTGATATATTGGTATATATACCAACACATATCCTATGTATATATACCACAATTAAAAAATTTCAATGGAATCATACCTTTATACTTCCTTGTTCCTTTCTTTGATTTCCTTACGAAGTTATCCACCTCTTTGTTTTCGTCTTAATCAACGAAACTGCTCAGAATAGTACCTTTATACTTTGAGTTGTTTTCGCTGAGTTTCTTTCCATCTCTGTCGGTTGGGGGAGTGGATGGTGTTGTATACCCATCTACTATTGATTTCCAAACATCAAATCCCTGTGCATGTAAAACGTTTTTCATCCTTTTATTCCAAAAGGTATAGTTTTGACCATCAAACGTTGGTGCTCCAATCTTAGTGTATTCCATGATCTCCTTCTAGCGGTTAAAATGATTCCTGAAGGACCTACTCTGATACCAATTGTTGGAATATTCAGAGGGGGGGTAAATCAATATAAGCACAATCAATAATTTTAATCACAATATAAAACCCTTAATAAATGTAGTATTCCATATATAAAATAGTATGCAGAACATAAATATTTTAGCTAGAAATGACAGAGAAGAAATGATATAATCAGAACAATACTAGAATAATCCCAAAATAACACCAGAAAGAGCACTTTGATTACTGATAGCAATGTTCACTTGCCTCTTCGAGGGGGAAACCTTTAACAGAGCAGAGCTCTATTACAATAATATCCAAGACAAGATTTATCATACCCTCTACTTCTATTTATACTCTATCTATCCAAAAGAACAATCTAGAGGAAGATCCTTCTAGAAGCAAAAGCTTCTATTAGGTCTTCTTACAATTGACTTATTCTTCCTTATTGCTAGGACTTATTAATATTGACCTTTATTACATAGAATTATATTATTCTACCTATGTGAAGGATTAGGGAGGTTAGGTCCCTAACATTCCCTCCCCCTTGAAGAACAACCTTGTCCTCAAGGCTTTAGATGAGGGAATTGTTGTAGAATGGTGGTCGGCTCCCAGGTGGAATCTTCTGAAGGTGTATCTTTCCATTGGACTAACACTTCCTGGATGGTGCGCTGACGGAGATGATGCTCTCTCTAGGCCAAGACTGCTTGTGGCTGCAACCATATGGAATCTTCTTCATCCAGCTCAGGGAGACTAGTTTGAGTTTGGCACTTAGTTCCAATGACCTTCTTTAAGCAGTAAACATGAAAAATAGGATGGAGCTTCGACTGAATGGATAGAGCTAATTGATAGGCCACCAATCCCACATGCTTGAGCACTATATAAGGATCATAAAATTTGGGTGCAAGTTTCTAACAGTGTTGATATTTGAGTGAAGTCTGCTTATAAGGTTGTAGTCCCCTTCAAAAAATGGCATTCGGAATGACCTTGATCTAGTTGTTGCCTCATGTGATTCTGAGCCATGACCAAATTATCTTTGAGGGCATGGAGAATAACCTCACAGACAGTAATATTGTTGTCAACCTCTTGAACCTTCGAGACCCATGGCATATAAGAGATAACTGATGGGGGATTTTGGCCATAGAATTCTTCAAAAGGAGTCATGCGAGTAGTTGTATGGTAATATGTGTTGTACCACCATTCAACTAGGGGTAACCATTGAGCCCACTAATTTTTCTGCTCAAATGCAAAACACCTCAAATATGTTTCCAAACATTTGTTGACAACTTCAATCTGGCCATCCCTCTAGGGGTGATAGGCAGTGTTGAGATGCAATTGGGTGCCCTATAGCTTGAACAATTCTTGCCAAAAATTGCTAGTAAAAGTAGGGTCTCTATGAGAGACAATAGAATTAGGCATGCCATGAAGCTTGAAGATATTATCCATCAATATTTGAGCCACTTTGGCGGTTGTGAATGGGTGTTGAAGAGCACAAAAATGAGCATGTTTGAAGAGACGATCTACTACCACCATGATTACTGACTTATTTCTCGATTTAGGTAATCCCATAATTAAATCCATAGAAATATCTCGCCAAATAGCAGGGGGAATCGAAAGAAGTTGGATTTTTTCTAAAGCTTTGACAATTTCTCCCTTTTTGCATTGAAAGACCTCACATTCATCCACAAAGGTGCGGATGTCCTGTTTCATACCCTCCTATAAAAAAGAACGTTTGACCCATTCATAGGTTTTGGTAAACCCTGAATGTTCGGTGGTGGGTGAGGCATGAAGTTCAGAAAGCACTTTGGATTTAAGTTGGGAGTTCTTGCATAAATACAAATGGCCTTTGTAGTGAAGCTCTTCATTATTCCAAGAGTACCCTGGAGAAACTGTAGAATTGTGTTGCAATTGGTGGAGCCGGCTAGAAATTTTGGGATTTTGCAACAATTTCTGATGAACAGCTTGGAGCCAATCTGGTATAGTGAAGGAGAGGGAGAAAAGGGACCCGTCTTCTTCATATTTCCAGGAAAGAGCATCGGCCACTACATTTTCCTTTCCCTTCTTGTAAATGATCTCATAATCATAGCCAAATAGCTTGGTCACCCATTTTTGTTGTGTCGGGGATGAAATTTGTAATTCCAGGAAATACTTGAGACTCTGATGAACAGTTTTGATTTGGAATCATTGACCTAATAAATAAGGACGTCATAGATTCACAACATGCAGAATAGCTAACATTTCCTTTCCATAAATGGATTGGCCTAAATGTCACTTTGAAATTTGTTTGCTAGTGAAGGCCAAGGGCCTACCATCTTGCATGAGGATGGCTCCAATTCCTTTCCCGGAAGCATCACATTCCAATATGAATGTCTTTGTGAATTCTAGGAGGGATAGGACAGGGGTCGAGCACATAACGTATTTTAAGGCTTGGAAGGCATGATATGCAGCTAAAGTCCAAGTGAAAGAATTCTTTTTAAGGTGGGAAGTGAGAGGAGCTGCAATCTTTCCATAATTCCAAACAAACTTCCTATAATAGCCCGTTAAACCCAGAAAACCTCACAAGCCCTTAAGAGTTTTAGGGTGAGGCCAATCTTGCATAGATTCAATTTTCTTAATATCCAATCAAACACCATCCTTGCCGACAATATGACCCAGGTATTCCACTTCTGAGGCACCAAAGGAACATCTAGATTGTTTGAGGAAAATTTGATGTTTAGAGAGTAGATGAAGAACTTGATTCACATGGGAGAGATGGGATGGCTAAGTTTTACTATAGATGAGAATATCATCAAAAAAAAACTAAGAAAAAATGATGGAGAAAATGATGGAAGACATGATTCATAAGACTTTGGAAAGTGGAAGGAGCATTACACAATCCAAATGGCATTACCAAGAATTCATAATGACCCTCATGAGTGCAAAATGCAGTCTTGGGAATGTGTTATGCTTTCATACAGATCTAGTGGTAGCCAGAATGTAGATCCAATTTGGTGAAGTATTGAGCACCACTCAATTCATCCAAGAGGTCATCAATGACAGGAATGGGGAATTTTTCTTTGATTGTGAGTTTTTTGAGGGTGTGGAAATCAAGACACATGCACCAAGTACCTTCTTTATTGAGTACCATGACCATAGGGTAAGAATAGGGGCTAGTAATGGGACGGATAACATCGGCTTCTAGTAATTCATGAACAATTCTCTCAATTTCATTCTTCTGGGAAAAGGGATGACGATAAGGCCGAACATTGGGAGGAAGACTTCCCGGGATGAGAGGGATGGAATGATCATAGACTCCACAGGAAGGGGGAAGTTCTTGGGGGTGGTAAAAGAACCATGGTGGCGGGAGACGATAGATTGGAGGTCAGGATGCACAGAAGATGTCTCAACAACATGAATGGAGTGGAGATGGGCTATAATTCCCGAATGAACTTTTTTTAGGAGATTTTCCATGCGATCAGAACTGATGATCTCAGGGGAGTCTACGATGACGCCTTGAAACTTATATTGTTGTCCCTCATGTTGGAATTGCATGGTTAAGTCCTTAAAATCCATGAGAATGGGGCCTAGAGTGTGTAACCATTTAGAACCAAGAAAAATGTCACAACCACCCTTGTCTATAGCAAACATATGTGATTTCAAGTGATACTGACCAATTTGGAGTCGCACATTTTCACATCTTCCCCCACATTTCATGGAACCACCATTGGTAATCATGATTTGAAAATTATTGATGACACAGATGTAACAATTGACTTTTTGGGAAATGCGGAAATGAATAAAGTTATGGGTGCTACCACTATCCACAAGGATGATGCCTTTCCTATTTTTGATGTAACCAATTAATTTGAGATTCTGGGGAGCAAAGAAGCCACTGAGGGCATTAAGTGAAATCATCGGGTCAACGTCTGGTGGGTCAGAGGGTGGGGTGAGGTCAGAAGGTGGTGGTAGTTCCTCCACAGGGGGAACAACAACATATTCTTCAGAAATATCCTTTGTCACAACCATAAAAATATTTTTTTCCTTACACTTGTGCCCGAGAAAATATTTGTCATCACAATTATAACAAAGACCCTTGAATTGGCGTTCAACCATTTCATCCCTGGTTAATTTCTGGATCTTGAGGGGAGGTGCAGGAGGGGAAAATTTGGTGGGTTTAGGGCTAGGAGGAAAGGAGGTTTTGCGGGTCTAGGACGACACAACTATTGGGCTTCCTTGGCTCGTTGAGTAGCTTCCAACCAAGCCTGGGGGTGTGCCTTGAGGACATGGGCATGAATTTCATCTTGGAGGACACTGATAAATAATTCCCTAAAGAAAGCATCTGACATGCCTCTGTTATGAAATCCAATTGATCAAATGTAGCAATAAAGTATTCCACTATCCCAGATTGCTTTAACTTGGTCAAACAGTTTAAATGGTGGGTGTTAGAGTCAAAGTGGTCATAAAGTTTGGCCACAAACTGTGTCCAAGCAAGATACCCTTGGCATGCCTTTTTTTGCTATTTACACCATTTCCATTGTTCTGAATCAAGATGTAGGACACCATAACAAATCTTGGCTAAATCATCAGTAATTCCATGCAAAGAGAAATAATGTTCCATTTCGTTGACCCAACCTGTAGGATCTGATCCATCAAATTTGTTCACCTCAATTTTAGGAGGGAGGAGGTCTTGAAAAAAGTGGGTAGTATGAGGGCCTTGGTAATGGGAAGTGTCATGGTCATCTGGATAAGATAGTTGTTCAGAGGAGGAAGGGTTCTGGGAACGACCCAGGAAGTGTTCTTTGAGGTCTTTGATGTAGGAACATTTTTCCTGGAGGTCTTTGATGTGGGAACATTATTCCTTGAGGATCTCAATAGTTGAATTGATGGAGCTAATGTTTGCACTGATATACTTGATGTCTTCCTTGTGCTGGTGGTTTTCAACAATAAAGGCATTGAGTTCTTGGGCTTGTGTGGTAGTCATTTGGACAAAGGAGCAGGAAAATGGTATAAGGGAAACAAAAGGGGTTTGGAGGGGTGGGTGGGACAATGGAGAAAAAAGGATGTCAAATGATAGGTACCACTGTGATCATGGCAAAAATGGGGATCCAAAGGGACAACAACCAAATAAGGGTGTCGGAGATAGGTCGGGTCCACAAAAAAAAATTGTGTTAAAAATGATAGGTATCATTGGAATCATATCAAAGAGAGGAACCCAGTTGGATAGGTCCCTAATAATTGTGCCAGTGGGACCACTATACTCTTTTTTGTTTACTCCTGCAGATTTATACTCCGGCCTGAATAATACTACAATGATGAAATTCCCAAATGCTTAATAGGAAGAAATGTGTAGTAATTTCGCAACCATAATGCAAAAGGCACAGTTGTACGGCAATAGATCTTGTATGTTATTTTTTTGTTTCCATCCCCGGGGGGTAGGATATTTAGGGTTTCTACAGACAATGGTTTTCCTTGTGTTATAGCTATTTGATATATGTGTGGGGTCCAACAGAAGTACTCAACCCAATATCTCAGGGAACCAACTAAGGAGGCTAGATCGTGCCCTTAGCCATACTACCCGACTACCCAGATACTATAGAGTATGTTCCCTAGTGTTGTTCTCAGTGGCACTATAGTAGTCAGACGACCGATCGGTTTATCTATGGAGGGATTTAGGAGATCTAGGTTGATCCGTATACAGGTGTTTTCTGATACACTGCCACTCAAAGGGGTACCAACATGGGTTAGAAGGGTCACAAACATATGTGTTGTTAGGTACCACTTGTATTTCCTACATGTATGACTCCCCGACCGCGGGTTTATGTGTGTAACGACATATCTATGTATCTTTAAGATGTCGCAATACGTCTCTACCCTGGAAAAAAAATCAACCCACAATTCAAGGTGCTCCGATACCACTTGTAGTATTCCAGATATAAAATCATATGCAAAACAAAAATATTTTAGCTAGAAATGACAAAGAAGCAATGATATAATCAGAACAATACCATAATAATACCATAATAACCCCAGAAAGAGCACCTTGATTACTGGTAACAATGTTCACTTGCGTCTTCGAGGGGGAAACATCCAACAGAGCATATCTCTATTACACTAATATCCAAGACAAGGTTTCACATACCCTCTACTTCTATTTATACTCTATCTATCGAAAAGAACAATCTAGAGGAAGATCCTTCTAGAAGTAGAAGCTTCTATTAGGTCTTCTTACATTTGACTTTTTCTTCCTTATTGCTAGGTATTATTAATATTGGCCTTTATTACATGGAATTATATTATTCTACCTATGTGAGGGGTTAGGGAGGTTAGGTCCCTAATAAATGTCATGAACATTCAATATATCATCAACACCATAATTCAATGCATAGACATCACATAAACATAGTACACCATAATTTTACATGGAAACCCAATGCAGGAAAAAACCATGGAATGTTTTTCTTATTTATCAAATACTACATTCATTGGAAGCACCAACTTCCTATTTCTCCAGTTGCAGCTAGAAGGGGGCTCCAACCCCCTATTTACAGGATGTAACCTTAAGGAAGCTCCAACTCTATAATTTACCGGCTCCAACCAGCAGGAGGCTACAACCCCCTTTCTTTTCCCCATCCAACTGCCCTAGTTGGTTAGTCCTCCTCATAAATAAATGAGAGAATGGACATATTACCCATCTAGAAGTTTATGATCTGAACCACAAATTGGGGGAGTTGACCCTTGAAACCTTGTTGTAGAAGGAAAGAAAAAGAGGAAAATCATGGGAAGAAAGGGAGGATATACACAATTGGGTCTCGGAAGGAAATATGAGTGGAGCAGACTATGGGAAACTCCTATAATTCTGAGAAAATATAGAGAAGAGAATAAATATGTTCTTTGGGTGAAAGTACCATTGGAAACTGTCTTCAAATCAGGCTGATAAACGGGGCTACAAAATTTTAGTGATTGATTGAAAAATTGTGAGAAAACTAAGAGGGGACGGCGACAAGGGACTGATGGGCAGTGAAATGCCTTCCATGTGTTGTGTATGACAATTGTTGAAGCTCTTTTTGTAAAGAAGAGCCCCATTGCTTGGTGGATTGAAGACTTGGATTGTTGAGTTCCTATAGGTGAAGAAGAGTGGCCTTCATCTTTTCTCATATGTTGAGTAAAGAAATTTCCTCTCATGGCATCATACTCTGGCTAGGGGGTGGCCAGTTGAGAAAACAACAAGAGAAGTTGCACCTATGGTTGGGTGGAAATTAGCACACCCTTCAATAGTTTCCAACAAGGTCTGAATTTCAAATAAGTCTTTTATGTGCCTTGTAATGCCCTGAAAAGTTTGTCGAATATTAAGAAATTTATGTACTAGTTATTTGAAGAGTTTATCTTGTTATTCAAATAGTGGAAATGCCACTCTAATTATTTGGATGATTGTGAATTTGAAATAATATTTAGGAAAACACATTATGTGTTGGTTTTCTACCTGTCTTTGTTTGAAAAGGGAGGTTGTTAGTAAATTTTGTTACTCAAAGTATGAGCAGAGTGTTAGTTGGCCACTGATAGTAATTTATGTGGAAAAATCCCTAAGTATCAGTAAGGTTAAGACACTAAAGTACTCATAGAGAAACTTGGTAATTAGGAAAATGCAATTTATGTTAGAAACTTGAAAGTCGGGCAACTAGGTTTGGCCTCTCTGTTGGTTTGGAAAATATACTAGACTCGGAATCTGAAGGATGTGCAGACCCCTCTTTGGCATTAAGAAAATAAGTCAAATGGTAAAGAGACACAAAGTATTTTAAAATAAATAATAAGAAAAGAATGATAAATGCAAATTTAAGTTCTTAATTGGAAATAAAATGAAATTTAAAATTTAATGCATTGTGATTAATTAAGTTTCATGAGTATGCTAAGAAAAGAATTTCTACCAGGAATTACGCAATAAATGAATGTCAAAAGGGGAAAGAATTGGAAATAGTAAGTATTCCCTGAAAATAGAAAATAAATGCATAAAAGAAAGGAGGATAGTAATTTCTGGTAAACCCATAGTTTTACCATGGTAGATTTTATTTCCAAGAAATGTAATATTCTGGGAAAAATAATTTAAATAAATAATTTGCATGAATTGATATATGTAAATGTGCATTTATATGTGTTAGCAATAATTCTTGTCATGGGCTCGAGAGCATTCGGGTCTGCAAGTTGCACGAAATAATCAAGTGCAACACATGAGAATCCCTGTTTTTCCAAGTAGCAGATCAAGTGAGCGTGCACTTCATTCTTCTGCGGTAAAAAATGCATCAACAGAGCGGAGCAGCAATTGATGGGTGATTGCAGATTAACCGAGTCACGTCAAGTATCATGTTTAAAGTTTTAAGAAAATCAACGATTGAAATCCTTCAGGAAGAACTCGCGAAGTTATGAGGGTCATTGATAGAAAAAAGTTCGAGCGCAGTAGTTACTTCTCGAACTCAGGACTTCGCGAGGGGAGCATACCAAAGTTCAATACTCCAACTCGCGAGTTCGCGAGTTGTGAGAGGCGCTAGAACTCAAGCCTTAGCCGACGATTACGTGTGGAGGGAACCAATAGTAAAAGACTTATACAGTATCGCCGAGAATATCTCAGCCGTCCATCTGAAGTGGACACCTGGTGCGCGATTGGGCCCCTCGCCTCCTCACCCCTCGCAACTTTGAAGATCGAAGACTAGCTCCTCCCAGCCGTGAGACGCGAAGTGTCGAGGGCGTCCAGGACTCGGGCCCACAGTATCGTCGAGAAGATCTCAACCTTCCATCTAAAGCGAACACCTGGCACGCAATTGGGCTCCTCGCCTCCTCGTCCCTCGCAACTTTGAAGATCAAAGAATAGCTCCTCCCAGCCGCGAGACGCGAGGTGCCGAAAGCACATTTGAAAATAGGCACAAGGTCACAGCTCGTGGTCACTTGGGGGTAATAGAAAGAGCTGCGCAAAAGAACGAAGCGTCAGGTTTAGCTGCAGAAGGGATCGTTGTGTTCTCCAGGTGCCAGTTCAACTTGATCTCCATCCTGATACCTGCTCAGAGTGAATGAAGAAGAGAGAGGGTGGTTGAAGCCTCGCCTCACTCATTAATTGCAAAGTATGGATGTCCCGACATGAAGCCTACCCGAGATGGCCCTCTGTACTGGTTTTCCCACAAGAGCCATGCCGACGTCCTCGACTCACCAGGGAAGTCTGCGCATGCTAGTTTGGCATTTAAGGGCTCAACTACCCCTTAGCATGAGCCATGCAGAGTTAAGGTGGTGTTTGACAGAGGAGTGTAGGCCAGATTTGATTGAAGAGACGCCTCATCCTGAAAGTCTAAGACGCCTCTGTTGGGAAAATGTTTTAGGAGTATATATACTTAGTTTTGATATTTTTCAAAGGATTGATGGTAGAGCAGAGCTCCCTACTGTAATGTTTTAACAACTATTCTAGCTTTCAGCGTATGCATCTGTATATGAGATTTCTTGTTTTATAACAGACAGTTCTTCTTACTCCGGCTATTTTCATATCATGCTAAGAGAGTTCGTGATTGACTGAGTCGTGCGAGTTATTGCAGTTATGTTATGATAAAAGATTTATTGTTTCATTACTACATTCTCTGGTTTTTTGTTTCAATGTAAGATGATATTGCATTCAGACGTCTTCTTCCTCAGTCTGTTAGAAACCTGTTGTTTATAACAGACCTCTACGTTCCTCTCATATAAGTCTTCCACATGTTCACCCTTACTACAACTCACTGTCTGAAATTTACACAAGACCTCACTTACTCATGCATACCTGGCCTGGTTTCAAAGTTGGAACACTATTGTTTTGATTCGGCTTCCATTCGGTCACTCCATCTATAAACAAACCGTGACATAAAACTGATGGGCGTCGGGCTCTGCTCCTGCAAGCAATCCAGGAGTGACTTCTGACGCTAACAATATGATTTTTGGGTAAATTTGAATGAATGGAAAAGATTGGTGATCCTTGATAAATTTCCAAACTTTACCGGTTAAATGTCTAAATAAATTGGATAATAAGTTGAGAATGTTATTATTAAAATATATGATTTTCAACCCTATGCGTGAGAAATGGGAAGTTTGGAAATTCTTTCCCTTCTGTGCAAGGATCAAACCATGTCAAGTTTCCCAACTTTAAAAATTATGCTCTACAAAGGTTGTTTTGCGCTCCTGAAAGAGTTATTATTAAGGTATTGTATTTATCAACATTTTAAATACCTATAAATAATGATATAAGTAAATCCTTTTACTTTTCTCAACGTGAATATATATCTATATCTATATATATATATATATATATATATATATATATATATATATATATAATTAATCAAAAATCCTTTTCTTTCACAGTACAGTGAAGGATCAAATGTTTGGAGTGTGACGGCCAATGTAGTTATGAGCATTACCATATTAAATATTCATATTAAGGCCCTATCGGAGTAGGGTCATCGGAGTAAAAGGAAGGAAGCACTTGAATGAAGTGTGAAGCTGTCGGAGCGATGGCATAAACATTATACAATTTTTAAATATAATATAATATTATACACATCCCTTTTTGGAGTTGACCATCGGAGAAAAAAGAAGGGAGCACACGATCAGTGTGCAATGGTATTAATATTATAAGATTATATATACAATTTTTAATAACAAATGCTTTCCCTTTCAGAGTTGACCGTCGAAGGAAAAAGAGGGGAGGTAGCACATGATCAGATGATAGTCTGGGTACGATAAGGTCCCACATATATTTTATAATATTAAGCTTTCATAATTGGCCATTGGAGTAATGAGAGAGGAGTGAACACTCAGAGTGTGATAACCTGAGTGGTATAAAGTTACATATATATTTATTTTATAATATTAATTTCTAGTGTTGCACTCCCTCCAACGAATCACATAAGGTTAACAAGCCACATGGTACGCTCAGAGTTTGAAACC
>ML788944.1:156774-168903 GCA_009831015.1 Picea engelmannii
TATATATAATTGCATATAAAATTACGTGAATATTTTGGTGCGAAGTAAGACGCCAGGGATTGTGATTTATATGTTAATCAAGGTTATAAACCTAAGTGTATTATATTTAATTAATTAAATTATAATATAATTAAATTATGTTATAATATGATTAATTAAATTATATCATGGGATAATTAATTAATTGCATGATAATCTGTTTACAACTTGGATATTTAAATTAGCACTAAACCATTCCCAAGGGAAAGAGAGAGAGAAAGTAAATCCTCATTAATTACTGGGCTGATATATTGAGCTAAGTAAAAATGTATTTACGGGGGTATTTAATTAATGAAGATTAATTATCCCTAATGAGGATTAAATGAATTGAATATTGAGAATTGGTAATTTAATAAAATATTAATTAAGTAAATTAATCATTTTATAGGAAGTGAACAAATGTCAATCTTTGGTTAAACAAGCCTTTGTACCCTAGGGTGACATGGCACATCGTGATGGGTCCACATGTCAAGTGGATATTAAGCCACGTGTCACGTCAGGACATAGGTACACGATGGAAGCAATGAACAAGGAGGCATGCGAGATTCAATATCAGTCATAGATCTCCAAGAGCCCCACATAAGTTAAGTGTAGCTGGAGCATGAGAAGGGTCATTAAACGTCATGAAATTTGGAGACTCTGAAGTAATCAAAATCGTTGTATCTGTAGGTCAGATCCATCGAAGTATGTGAGGTCAGAGATATTTTTTAGGAGTGGTCCGAGTGCTTGGAATGGAGGAACTCCAATGGAGAGACTCCTAGAGGTGATCAGAGTTGTTGATCGCTCAACTCTGAGGATTGTTAGTCTATTGGAGTGAGTTGTTTATTTGGGGGGCCTGATGGGTCAACTGATAGGTACCATGTCAATGTCACATCGGATGGCACAACCGATAGGGAACCACGTGGAAATGAGGCGACTTTGGACAAATGACGGTCCAAGGGACTTTGGTAAGCTATAGCTTTTGATCTAGAGCTCAGTTTTAAACATGGCTACAGTCGTTGGAAATCTCTTAACGACGAAAACACAGTGGTACTCTCTAGATGAGGATTTGATATGGTTCAAGAAAAGTGAAAAATTTAATACCCATCCCTTAAAAAGGTACTTAGGGGGTTGGGTGTCTTACATATGGTATGCCATGACTAACATAATTGTATTTAAGCATGCAACTAAATTTTGTTGTAGGCATGTGATGGGTCACATGTCACTTAAGTGGTTAATTAAGCATGTGATTAATCAATGGATAGTTATAACTTTGGTTATGATTACACATATGATAAATTATATGGTCATATTAAGGATGAAAACAAATGTGTGAACACAGAGGTAGAAATGCAAAGGCATAAGGCATGGGCATTGCAATTTTTCAATTCTCTTGTGTGTTGATGTCAATCTAGTGATAGATGAGATCATTGCACCCACGATATAGAAGGCCAATTTGATTGTGATATGGATTTTTTGGGATGTTTAGCTCCAACTTTCAAAGACATGAAAGTGAAAATATCTAAGAGAGACATATTTAATCTTTATATGTATAGGAAGATGTGCTTATTTAGAGGAAGATGTAGCTAGTTGTAACTTCTCATGGGTAGTTTACAGTAATATAAATTTTTGTACCATCTTTATTTCCTTTGGGCAACAAAACCCAAAAGTGAATTGGTTAGCAGTTTTGTTGGTAATTAGCATCAAATTGACAAGTTAGATCCATGGTTCTTTTTAGAAGAGACTTGTAATTGATATGTCAATTCAAATGAATGTTATGTGGAATGAAAATAGATAGGCCATTATACTCAAAATATTTCACCTGAATTTCAATTTGAGATATGAGGTTTTCTCTCATAGAAACAAGATCAAGGGTAACTTACTAACCCTTTTGATTCACGTTTTCACCTTCTATGACAATATCCAATTTGAGTAATTTCTCATCACCAGAGTTAATGATATTAACTTCTCGAGAGGATCCTCTTGTTGGATGGGAAAGTTAATATTTGTCAATCTTAATTATGGACATTGGGATATTGCAAATAGGTTTGTCAATTCTCTGACCACATGATATTGAATAATCAATTATATAAACACAACATAAGGATTGTGTAGTGTACCTAGGGGGGTAGTATAGGGTACCTGGGAAGGTACCCAGGGGAAATAATAATAGTTAGGTGGCTATGCATTACTATGTATGGAGACCATTTCTAGTAAATAAGGCCCATGTCATAGTGTGAAAGAAATAAATGTTAGAAGGATTACTAAAAGGTTCTTCCTACTGGAAAGTTACTTCTCCAGAATGTTCCTAGGAGGTAGATAGTACTATATAAAGAAGTATAAGCAATATAATGGAGTACTATGAAGAATATTGTAATTGTAGCAAGCATTGCTTGTAGATTGTTTTACTTAAAGAATAATGCATGGTGTTACCCTACCTCAAGGCTTTTCTCTACAATTCTTGTGCTCATTCCTTTGTTATATTTTGTGTGGATATATTATTTTCAAGTTAATTTTTATATTATATTTTGATATTTATCGAGTTACATTGCAATTGGTATCTTATCCATTTCTTGGGCAAAAAAAGGGAATTTTTTTTTTTGCATATTTTTCAAGGGAAAAAGAGGATGGCAACCTTCAAGTTAATTTCTCAAAACTTTCTTGAAAAAATAATTATGGATTTTGAGGCTGAATCAAAAGCAAAGCCTATAGAATCATATGATGAAAATCCTAAGGAAGGGAATAAAAAGGAATACAAGGAGCTAAATGACTCAAAGGAACACCATGTTGAAGAGTCCAAGCCCAAAAACGTGAGAGCTAAGGATGATGTATATCTCCACCCACACCACTTGGAAAATCAATAGTCATCAAGGCAAGGGTGTAGGAATCAACAAAATTAATAATAATAATAATAATAATAATAATAATAATAATAATAATAGAAATAATAACAATAATATGATTTTAATGCCATGGCCAAACCATACACCAAATTGGTGTATGAGACCCCCTTGTTTGTGGGACAAGGGACCCTCTCCATGCAATGATTTGATTGCTAAAGTCTAAGGAGGTGTAAATACCATACCCCCCTCTAGATTTGAACATGTGACCTCCTAAGAGGAAAAACATGTTATTAACCATTAGGCATACTCAAGCTATACCAACATGGAACCAAAAAGGAAACTGATTAAGAGGTACATGGAGGAATAACAACAATGCATGGACATATCATAGTAGTACAACAAGGAACAATCAAAATCTAGATCAAGGTGGCAAGGAAGCAGGTGGACCCCATGTTCACATTTCACCAAGATGGATGGATGTTTGTGCTTAGTACCAGCTGGATACATTTCTTAGTCGATCATATTGTATGGCTTATCTCCATATTTCGAGGGAGAAACATGTGAAGGGGGATGGAATGTAGTGTACCTATGGGGGTAGTATGGGATAACCAAGGAGATACCCAAGGGGAATAATAATATCTAGGCGGTTATGTGTTACTATGTATGGAGATCGTTTCTAATAAATAAATCCCATGCAGTAGTGTGAAAGCAATAAATGTAAGAAGGCTTGCTAGAAGGTTTCACTTGCTAGAAAGTTCCTTCTCTAGAATGTTCCTAGGGGGTAGATAGTACTATATAAAGAAGTATAAGCAATGTAATGGAGTATTTTGATGAATATTGTAATTGTGGCAAGCATTTCTTGTGGATTTTAATCCTTCCTTAATCAATAATTCATGGTGCTACCCTACCTCAAAGGTTTTCTCTACAATTCTTGTGCTCATTCCTTTGTTATGTATTGTGTGGATCTATTATTTTCAAGTTAATTTTTATATTATATTTTCAAATGTATTGAGTTAATCTACTACTTGGTTCTTTTAAAAATTTGATTCACTTACAAAAATTGTGTTCTAGTATTAGAATTTAGGACATTGAAAACCTTTTATCAACACTTTGTCCAAGGATTTCCATTATGAAATTATTATAGTTAGGTGTTGATTCCTATAAGTTTGACATGAACTCTCCATGAATCAATTTAGAGCCTCTCTTCATCTACCTTTCAAAAACAATGTTTTTTTGTTCTATCAAAACAACTATAGTGTACCTAGGGGGGTAGTATGGGTTACCTAGGGAGGTACCCAAGGGGAATAATAATAGGTAGGTGGTTTTGTATTGCTATCTATGGAGGCCATTTCTAGTAAATAAGGCATGTATAGTAGTGTGAAAGAAACAAATTTAAGAAGGCTTACTAAAAGGTTCTTATTACTAGAATGTTGCTTATACAAAAGGTATAAGCAATGTAATGGGGTATTGTCAATAATATTGTAATTTTATCAAGCATTGTTTGTGGAGTGTTTTCCTTCCTTAAGGAATAATTCATGGTGTTATCTTACCTCAAGGATTTTCTCTACAATTCTTGTGCTCGTTTTTTATTATCTATTATGTGCTTCTAGTATTCCTAAGTTAATTTATATCATATATTTTCGCATTCATTGAAAACACTACAACAACACTCTAACTATGTATATATTTAGATGGGTTCATTCACTAATAGAACTTAAAAATTAACAAACACTAGACAATAGAAGGATGGTATTGGGAAAACATTTAGTTTCATTAAACGGATATCCAAAGTATAGTCAAACACTACACCACCCAACCATAGGTACCTTGAGCACCACCCACAATATGGGCTTATATAATTTGACCAAGGGACATAGACTCTTAAGTTACATGGGCATAAAGGTCGTCATAGTGGCATACACAATCAAGAGTTGAACTCCACTAGCCTTCTATTATGACAATTCAAAACAAGAGTTGTCACACTCGATTACATAGAGAAAAGTTATCCACAATCTTACCAATCTTGTTTCTAAGAGTGATCCTTCATACAATTCTAGGTCCATAAAAAATCCACCATCATACATAATTAGAAGTAGATGGATAAATATGGAGATAAATCCATGCAGTTTGTGTGTAGAATATTGATCTTGATTGGTGTTTATTGATTTGGGTCATTAAGGGAATTTGACTCATTCAAAACTAGTTATGAGAATCATTAAAATGTCAACTCTAAAAGATTGAGGTGTATTATTTTATATTTTGTTTTTCCTCCTTTGGAAACACAAGTACAATATGGAAAATGGTAGATGTCATTTATACATGATGTTAGAATATATAAACCCTCTTTACCTCATTTACCTTATTTAAATTTGAAAGGTAATTTTCCTAAACTTTAGATTTAGAGATACAACAAATTTGAAAGGTAATTTTCCCTTTTTAGAAACAAGATTTAGAGATACAACAAATAGAAAGTAATATTTTTAACCAGTTGTATCCACATAATGGATCGTTGTGTAATATTCCATATATAAAAAAGTATGCAGAACATAAATAAATAGCTAGAAATGGAAGATCAACAACAATATAACCATAAAAACACCACAATAATACCAAATGATACCAAAATAATACTAGAAAGAAAACTTTGATTACTGAGAACGATGTTCACTTGTCTCTTCGAGGAGGAAAACTCCAGTAGAGAAGAGCTCTATTACAATAATATCCAAGACAAAAGTTCTCATACCCTTGACTCCTATTTATACTAAATATGTCTATCAAAATAACCATCTAGAGGAAGATCCTTCTAGAAGCAGAAGCTTCTATTAGGTCTTATTACATTGGACTCATTCTTCCTTATTGCTAGGCCTTATTAATATTGAACTTTATTACATTTTAATATATTATTATACCTACATGAGGGGTTAATTCCGTAACATGTCCTCCCCCTTAAAAACAACCTTTTCCTCAAGGCTTGAGATGGGAAAGTTGTTGCAGAATGGTAGTTGGTTCCCAAGTGGCATCTGTTGGAGTTGTATCTTTCCACTGGACTAACACTTCCTTGATGGTTCGTTGACGCAGACGATGCTCACGCTGGTCCAAAAATTCTTTTGGTCATAGCCAAATGGAGCCTTCTTCGTCAAACTCGGGAAGGTTGGTTTGAATTTGGCACTTATTTCCAATCACCTTCTTTAAGCAGGAAACATGAAAAACAGGATGGAGCTTAGAATGACGGGGCAAAGCTAACTAATAGGCCACCTGTCCCACACGCTTGAGAATGGTATAAGGACCATAAAATTTGGGCGTCGGTTTCTAACAATGGTCAACCTTGAGGGAAGTTTTCTTGTAGGGTTACAGTCGAAGAAACACCTGATCTCCTTCGGCAAATTGACATTCAGAGTGACCTTGATCTTCTTGCTACTTCATGCAATTCTAGGCCATGACCAAATTCTCTTTGAGGGTACTAAGAATAGCCTCTCGAACTCTAATTGTTTGGTCAACCTCCTGGACCTTCGAGACACCTAGAAAATATGAGAGAACCAAAGGTGGATTTTTTCCATATACCGCTTCAATAGGAGTCATGCGGGTAGTTGTATGGTACGAAGTGTTGTACCACCATTCAGCTAGTAGTAACCATTGAGATAACTAATTTTTCCTTTCCGATGAAAAACACCTCAAACATGTTTCCAAACACTTGTTGACAATTTCAATTTGACCATAAGTCTGGGGATGATAAGTTGTGTTGGGATGCAATTGGGTGCCTTGTATCTTGAACAGTTCTTGCCAAAAATTGTTGGTAAAAGTTGGGTCGTGATCAGAGACAATAGAATGCAGCATGCCATGAAGCTTGAAGACTTGATCCATGAAAATTTGAGCGACAGTGGATGTTGTAAATGGGTGTTGAAGAGAAAATAAATGAGCATACTTGGAAAGACAATCAACTACCACCATGATGTCTGATTTATTTCTCAATTTAGGTAAGCCTACAATAAAATCCATAGAGATATCCCGCCAAAAAGTAGGTGGAATCGAAAGCGGTTGTAGTGTGCCAGGAGATTTGACTGTTTCTCCCTTGTTGCATTGACACACATCAAATTCAGCCACAAAATTACAAATGTCATGTTTCATACCATCCCAGAAAAAAGAACGTTTGACCCTATCATAGGTTTTGGTAAACTCGGAGTGCCCAGTTGTGGGTGTAGCACGAAGCTCAGAAAGTACTGAGGATTTAGTTTTGACTGTTTACTTAAATACAAACAACCTTTGTATCAAATCTCATCATTGAGCCAAGAGTACCCTGGGGAAACTGGAGAATTGGACTCCAATTGTTGTATTAGATGAGAACTTTTGGGATCGTGTAGCCATTCTTGGTGAACGGCTTGGAGCCACTTTGGTACAATCAAGGATGGAGAAAAAAGGGACCCTTCATCTTCATATTTTCTGCAAAGTGCATCATTAACCACATTGTCTTTGCCTTTATTGTAAATGATCTCATAATCATTTCCAAAGAGCTTAGTCACCCATTTTTGTTGCTCTGGGGAGGAAAGGCGTTGTTCCAGAAAATACTTGAGGCTTTGATGATCTATCTTAATTTGGAAGCATTTCCCCAATATAACTTCAAAGCTATTGGAAATAAAATGGATCGTTTTATAACCCATTATGAGCCTAAGGGAAATTTTACACGTGTGCCAGAATATGTATGGACATGGATTTTTCAAACGGGCTACTAGAGGTGATTCAACACAATCTAGATGGTTGGAGTCGTCTTCAGGCACTTGACTATGAGTGGGTTCCTTTCAAATGTAACATTTGTCATGAATATGGACACTTCGTCAAAAGCTTCCCCAAAGATAAAGAAACCCAACCATTGCAGAATAATAGGGATTGGGATTCAAATAGGTTTCAAGAAAGCATAAGAGGCAGTAGCCCAAGGGGGATCAACCTGATCATAGGTCTCAAACTCGCCCATTTATTCCCTCCAATAATAGATTTGAAGCATTGGAATCCCATGATGTATAAACATAGGGATATGTGGAAGAAGATCCTCAACATAACGCCCCAGAGAACAAATCTGAGTAGTCAATAAAAGTTTGAAAGAAATAAGATAACTTGGCTAAAAGAAATGAGGCCTCACTCAGGGGCAGTGCTTCTTCAGATGGGAAGGATCTAGTTCTTGATCCTATGGATAGGCCACCAATTGGGGGTTCAGTTGTTGATCCCCAAAAAATTCCTTTAGTGGGTGAGGAGATTGGTGATTCACGGGAGGGAGGTGATCCTAAATCTCCCTCCTTTGCAGAAATTTTAAAGAAAAATCCATGTCCTTCTCTCCCTTTAACAAGAGGAAGGAAATCGAACAAAAATCGCAAAGAAAAAGAATAAGAATTAGGAATCTCGGGAGGCTCTCAACAAACATTGAATAACATCGTGTATAGTGATGGGATACCTTGACACATCTATTAATTATGTTCTTCTTTTTCATTTTCTTATGTAATCAATTTGTAAGAATATAATGTTGTTATCATGAAGTAGTAAGCTTTAATCCAAGGAAGTCTTGGACTTGATTTTAAAAAACCAACTTAAATTTTTTTATTTTTTTTACCATAATATAGCTAGCAAAATATTGATTATAAAAATTTTACTATATTGTTAAGCTTCAACGTGGTTTTTTTAATATACAAAATTTCCCTTTTTCTGTTAGGAACCAACTTAAATTTTTTTATTTTTTTTACCATAATATAGCTAGCAAAATATTGATTATAAAAATTTTACTATATTGTTAAGCTTCAACGTGGTTTTTTTAATATACAAAATTTCCCTTTTTCTGTTAGGGGAAAATATTTTTAAACTTTGCAATTTCAAGTAATCATTAATTATTATTTCGTTACATATTTTGTATAACTTTGAACTTTTCATGATCTATACAAATTACAGCAGAGAAATATTGCTTTTTCCAATATCCATATTAACATGGTTTGATGTTTT
The DNA here is from genome assembly GCA_009831015.1 of Picea engelmannii. Taxonomy (NCBI): domain Eukaryota; kingdom Viridiplantae; phylum Streptophyta; class Pinopsida; order Pinales; family Pinaceae; genus Picea; species Picea engelmannii. The sequence goes on from ML788944.1 coordinate 165,615, forward strand.
TATATTTACTTTTATTTATATTTTCAAAATATTTCGAAACATATTTTTTTGGGAAGTAATTGTTCATGAAGCCAAAACTTAAATATAATATGAATTTCAAGGTAAAAATCCATGTTCTTGTTACCTATATTCTCATCATGGTTGGATTGAAGCCAAAACTTAAATATAATATGAATTTCAAGGTAAAAATCCATGTTCTTGTTACCTATATTCAAATCATGGTTGGATTGAAAAGTTTGCACTAACCATATTCAAATCATGGTTGGATTGAAAAGTTTGCACTAACCATTTTTAATTAAGATATTATCTCTTAATTAATTGAAAATTAAAAAATAAAATTAAAAAAAATACAATAATAGAATAAAAATAAGAATAGAAAAATGATGACGACTCCTTTCTCGTTGAGCTTGTTTTTCATTTATCGAGATTTTTTTTTAAATCTGGTCTCTAAATCTTATCTAGCGAACATTTCAAGCTAACTTTTCTTATCTTACTTTACACAACTTGAAAAATAACTTCATACTTTTCTTTTACTATGACATCTGTCTTACTTTACACAACTTGAAAAATAATTTCATACTTTTCTTTCACTATGACATCTGTCTGCCTTTAATTTTAGGTTTGAAAATTTTAATAGGTATTGATTAAGTGTTCTAATTTTTTGTGTTTTTATTATTGAATCTGGAAATGTAAATTTAGACAAAATTGTTATCAGATTCAATCATTCATTACTTAATTTCGGATAAAATCAAACAAAAAAATTATTAAAAAACAACTAAAAGATAGAACGTTTAGAATACTGCATTTTAATAACTTCATACTTTTCTTTCACTATGACATCTCTCTGCCATCTATATCGATTTGATTTTAAGTTTAAGAATTTTAATAACTTCATACTTTTCTTTCACTATGACATCTATCTGCCATCTATATCGATTTGATTTTAAGTTTGAGAATTTTATAATACATTTTAAGCAATTGAAGAACAATTTTTATCTCAAATACTTTTTTTTAGTGCTAAATTGTAAGTTATATCAAAAATTTACATTAAGGTAAAATGACCCAAGTAAAACTTCTCTTAGTGCTAAATTGTAAGTTACATTAAAAAAATACATTAAGATAAAATGATCCAAGTAAAAGTACACAAATTTATTGAAAAATCAAAAATAAAATAAGAAAACTTTAAATATTTGATTTTGAATTATAAAAATCAAAACTCAAACTTAATCAACTTAATCATAATGTGAATTTGAGATTTTTATGATACACCATGTTAGATGGATGTTTCAAAATAGTCTGATACATTGTATTTCAGAAAGCTCAAACTCACATTATGATTATGATTAATTGTGGAAATCTACGCAATTTGATTTCTTAACCTTTATCGAGAGGCTTGTCTCAAAGAGACTTGGATTTTTGAAAAGCTAAGAATTAAACTACTGAAAATAGTGGATGATTCGTCTCAACACTCTTTTCTAACACCTTAGAGCTTCAATTGTCCCTGATGATGGGTGGAATGATCACTTGAAATGTTGGACGTTTCAAAATAATCTAACACAATGTATTCAACAAAGCTCAAGCTCACATTATAATTAATTGTGGAAATCTATGCACTTTGATTCTTAACCTCTATGGAGAGGTTTGTCTCAAAGAGACCAAGATTTTTGAAAATATGAGAATTAAATTGATGAAGAGAGTGAGTGACTCGCCTCAACACTCATTTCTAACACCTTAGAGCTTCAATTGTCCCTGATGATGGGTGGAGTGTCCACTCGAAACGTTGGACATTTCAAAATAATCTAACAAAATGTATTCTAGAAAGCTCAATCTCACATTATGCTTAACTGTGGAAATCTACTCACTTTGATTTTTAACCTCTATGGAGAAGGCTGTCTCAAGACACCCGGATTTTTGAAAAGCTGAGAATTAAACTGATGAAAAGAGTGGTTGATTTGTCTCAGCACTCTTTTCTAACACCTTAGAGCTTCAATTGTCCCTGATCATGACTGGAGTGTCCACTAGAAATGTTGGATGTTTCAAAACAATCCGATACAGTATATTCTAAAAAGCTCAAGCTCACATTATGATGAACTCTAGAAATGTATGCACTTTGATTCTTAACCTCTACAGAGAGGCTTGTCTCAAAGAGACTTGGATTTTTGAAAAGATGAGAATCAAACTAATGAAAAGAGTGGTTGATTCACTTCAACACTCCTTTGTAACACCTTAGAGCTTCAACTGTCCCTAATGATGGGTGGAGTGTCCACTCGAAACATTGGACATTTCAAAACAATGTCACACTGTGTATTCCAAAAATCTCAAGCTCACATTATGATTAAGTGTAGGAATCTATGCACTTTGATTCTTAACCTATATGGAGAGGCTTATCTCAAAGAGACCCAGGTTTTTGAAAAGTTGAGAATTAAACTAATGAAAAGAGTGGTTGACTCATCTCAACACTCTTTTCTAACACCTTAGAGATTTAATTTTCCTTGATGATGGGTGGAGTGTTCACTTAGAATGTTGGACGTTTCAAAACAATCTGACAAAAAGCAATCTGACAAAAAGCTCAAGTTCACATTATGATTAACTATGGAAATCTAGGCACTTTGATTCTTAACCTCTATGCAGAGGCTTGTCTCAAAGAGACCCAGATTTTTGAAAAACTGAGAATTAAAATGATGAAAAAAGTGGTTGTTTTACCTCAACACTCTTTTCCAACACCTTAGAATTTCAATTGTCCTTGATGATGGATGGAAGTGTCCACTCAAAACTTTGAATGTTTCAAACAATTTTAACACAATATATTTCAAAAAACTCAAACTCCTCACAAAATAAAAAAAAAACTTTAAATATTTAATTTTGAATTGATGAAACTCAAAACTCAAACATAAACTCTTCTCCTTATATCAAACATAATTCTCCTTATATCGAAATGCAAAACTCAAACATAAACTCGTCTCCTTATATCAAACATAATTCTCCTTATATCGAAATGCAAAAGCATCCTCATAGAATTCCAAACTAAATATATAGAATCAAAATAAGTACTGGTATTAAAAGATAATAAAATGCTGGGACATTATATTAGAAAGCTCGCTTACATACTTGGAAGAAAAAGGTTTGAATAAGACACTATATAAAATACATTGGAAAGACATAAAAATCAACATTATAAAACAATAATAAGACATAAAAATCAAGATTATGACAAAATTATAATGAAAATGTTAAATCAAGATTATGAAATAATTAAAATGAAAATATTATTGAGATATGATATTTTCAA
>ML788944.1:169001-252592 GCA_009831015.1 Picea engelmannii
TAATTGTTATAAAATTTTCATAACAATTTTATATAATTTATTTTAATAAAGTTTTATAATAATAAAAAATATTTTTAGAAAGTTTCATCTCATCATGCAAAGTTAGTATATAATTTATTTTAATAAAGTTTTATAATAATAAAAAATATTTTTAGAAAGTTTCATCTCATCATGCAAAGTTAGTATTGATTAATGTTCATTATGTTATATAAACAAAATATGTATATAAGTGTGTTTTCTTTTATTTTTATAATTGACATAATTGTTATAAAAGTTTCATAAGAATTTTACACAATTTATTTTCATAAAATTTTATAATAATAAAAAAATATTTACACAATTTATTTTCTTTATACACAGTTTATTTTCAAAAGGTTTCATAATAATTCCTCCAAAAAAAAATATATTTACACAGTTTATTTTCTTTATACACAGTTTATTCTCAAAAGGTTTCATAATAATTCCTCCAACATCATGCAAAATAAGTATTGATTAATCTTCATCTATGTTGCATAAACAAAATGTGCATATGTTGCATAAACAAAATGTGCAGACAATAGACATTGGAGAAAAGAAATTTTCGATTTGCCTAGATATTTTCCCTATACCAAAAACTACAGATATTTTCCCTATGCCAAAAACTAATAATTGATATACTGAAACTTGGCTAGAAGCCACCTAAGCATAAAACTTTTGTAGCCGTCTATCATTGACCTCCATTAAACCAAATATACAAGAACCCAATGAGTATTTCTTGAAAACCATGAATTCTAAAATGAAAGAAACGTTCTAGCTGATACTGAAGGCTACTCCAGTAGCATATGATAATAAAGATGTTTCATTGTTCTGCAATATGAACTCTGCTGTAGCATCCTATCTGTGTTTGCAGTCTTTGACAAGTAGAAGCACCCGCCAAGGTTTTTTATTGTCAGCTTTCCATGCTTGACCTACCAGTACCTTTGGCCCAGCAGAGCGGATGTAAACTGTAATTCGGTCATTTAAAGACCCTGTTTGCTTGGCTGTATAACAAGACAAAAAACGTAGCAAGCTGTTATTTAGATTCTGAGACAATAGAAGGGAATATATGGTAAGATTTTAGTCAAAATAGAATCCATGCCATTAAAGTTTTAAACAGAACGACATGATGAATTTAAAAATTAATACCATTTCTACAAAGGCCACATAATAACTGTAATAAGATAGCAAAATTACCATAGTATAGATTATGTACTCACTGGATTGATTAAGAGCTCCAAGCAGTCTAAATAGTAAAAGGACATTTCAAGTATAAAAGAATATTACAAACTGACCACCCAACGAGTATAGGGATACTTCTTCAAAAATCATGTTGAATAATGAAGAAAATGTTAAAATGAGAGGCTTTAAACACAGCATAAAAATACATAAGAAAACGATCAATTAACAGGGAATAATAAAAGCCTTTGAAGTGTAGAATAATCTGTGATGAAGTATACTGTTAAAACACTTTATTATGTGAAGTCACCAATTCAAAATACTTTATGTCGCATTATTAGTATACCTAGAGATTATATTCTCTTGAAACATCAATCTCATTGTCTCGTCTAAGATCTATTGTTTTGAAATAAAAAAAAGCACCTTTTTTCTTTTGAAACATGCTTCTTCTATTACATTGAAAAACATGAAATTTATATTAAATGTTGCATCAGGGAGGTAACTCTTGTCCATGATATCTTGTTCAGTAGAAGCTGTGACGTGTGCCCACATAAACAACATATATGGAGTGTTGAGTTCAGTTAATTGTCTGCCAAACTGACCAAGGTGGGGTGTTTCTGTCCCATAAACACGCCGACATGAAAACTTATCTGGAACAGCCTTCTCCGTGCATAACTTCCAAGGAGGCTCACTTACTTCTTAGTGTTGGAAATTCTAAATAGATATCGCTGATTAGATCATATCCATTTCTTGACCCTTCAAACTTACTAATTTCCCTAAATATCGCTGGCCGGGGATTTGGGAGATTCTTTTGAATTGCATTGAATTTTATTAACCATGCAGACCAACCAGTTTATGTGGCAAACGTTTACATAGATTGAGTTTTCCTAAAATATATTTGTGTAACAAATAGAAGGTAATGACCAGAATAAATCAAATCAAGTGAAGGTTGTGATTAAAACGATCAATAGTTGTATACAAGTTCACTATGAGCTCATAGCACTAAATCTACCAAACTGGAGCCTAATTTAACTCCAACAATTGAATCACAAAGCCCAAAGGAGCCTTCTATATCATTGATATGAGAAGTTGTCTCTATCATATGTCTAATAAACACTTTCTATGGAGCATCTCCATTAGAATTGCCCTTAGCATAATTAGCTAGTTGTCAACACTCTTCTAGGCCTCCTCTCCCTCCAAATAATAGAGATATATCTTTATTATGTGATTTTGTTCCAAATAATAGAGTTATATCTTTATTATATGATTTTGTTAAAGGTAATACTCTCCTTTACTTTAAAAGATGTGAATTTTTGAGTTTGTTTTCCCTCCTCGCTTTTCACATAAAAAGATTCAAAACCAATATTTTTGTAGCCAGCTACCATAGGAAACATACTTGAATAGAAGACATGTTTAACTATCGTAAGTTTATCCAAGATAGTAAGATTACCATCTAGGAACAAATTCTTGTGTATCTGATTGTGTAATTTTGTTTCAAAACTATTCAAAACCAATATTTGTAATGTATGGAATATGCACTTATTGCATCTTACACATAACACCCAAAGATGACTATAAAACATCTTATCATGTCAAGACTAACTACTTGTGCTTGTAGTCTTCTCTTGGATATTAAATTAAATATATTTGTTACTTTCCACCTACTAAGCCCCTATGCAAAGCCTTATATAATTTCCTAGATATTGAGTTGTATTTCTATTGTTATATTAGTGATGTCGGCCAGACCTTTTAATTGTAATTGTACCCTTGGTATCCTACACACACACACACACATCAATGAGATCTAGTTTTAGGATAATCTCATCTTGTACATTTGTTCTATTGTAAAATGAGGTTTCCCCTTTGAAGAGGCTTCACATTCATTGTTCTCTCTTTATCAAGGCATGGAGTTACAACTCTCTCTCTCTCTCTCTCTCTCTCTCTCTCTCTCTATTCTATTTTGGTCATTTGGTGCATAACATTTGGTTTCATATAATATGATCATAGGGTTTCTCTCCTTCAATTGACACATCTTGGAATTTTCGATATAATTTTTATTTTTTTGTATTTTGTTTTTCCTAGGAATCATCAAAGAACGAAATTTTTAGGATACTTAGGAGACATATCTAGGTACACGTGGTAAAACAATTAGGTACTGGTTCATTATACTTTCTAAGATATATCCTGTGGTGTTTCACACCAAAATCTCACACTTAGGTGTCTCATCTATTACATGCTTTAAGTGTCACAAGTGTCATAAAGTGGTGTATGCACCTTAGTAAGTGTCTCATGCACTTTATCAAGTGTCGTATGCACCTTACTAAGTGTCGCATGTACTTTATTGAGTGTCACAACCTTGATACCATTAAAGAACATTTCTAACTATCCCTAGTTAGTGTGGATGAGAAATTTATCATATTAAGGTAAAAATACTATGTACACATGTATTATTCATTTTTATTGAAAAAATGAAAATATTTTAGTGTGAGAATCCACCTCACATTTAGTTTCCTAATCTCAAGGAGAAGTTGAGAATATCATGGATGGTTGAGAGGTTTTCTCAAACCAATATCCTAATTTGATGGATCTTGAGAGATATTTCCTCCCTAAAATTCTTGAGAGATATTTTCTCCCTAAAAATCTTGGAGATCCCAATTTTGTGGATCTAGTGAGTGATCTTCTCCATGGTGGTTTAGCCTCCAAATCCTATATAATGAAGGAATTCCAAGGTGAAAGAAGAAGAGGATAAAGTGTGTATATGATACTTATGATATTAAGAGAAACATCTTTAGAGTGCGTTCAAGGACTGGATTGGAAGCTTGGAGGAACGCTAGCACCACAAGGTTGTAAGTTCCCATGTTTTCATTAATGTAACTTGACCTATTTTCTTCATACTTTTGTTTGCACATGTATGTTTATATAGATAGATTTATTATTTTATAATGATATATTGTAGAAGTAGAAGGTATTGTTTTGTTCCTTATAGATTTTCTTCATCTTGATCGCAATTTGGACAACAAGAACAAATATTGAAGAATAGCGAGGACAACCATCGGAAAAGGAGTAAGTCACACTTCTTTCTTCTATCTTTTCTATCCATATACATAAAAAAATAGATCTAAAGGAACATTAGTATCCTTTTGTTTTGTTTTTTGTCTTGGTCAATAGGGGTGTAGATATCGAAGGGAGATTTCACTTGTCTGTAGGGGAAATATTCCATAACATGTGGAAGTTAGGTTTTTGATCAGTCCTAAAATTAATTTCAAACACTTCATCTTTAAATTTTTTCTATAACATTTTTTTGAAAAGGTTTCAAACTATGAAATTTTCAGGATTATGAGGAGACATAGTGAAGTACTTATGGTAAAATTTTAGGTTTTGTGTTCTTTTACTTTTTGATATATAGGTTGTGGAAATTAGGGTTATTTGAATAGTCCTTAAATTAGTCTCAAATATGTGTTCTTAGTATAAGAGACATATCTGAAGCTTGGTAAGTAAAAGTTGAGTTCCACTAGTTTATTTTGAAATAATATAGACCATTCAATTTCAAGTAAAAATTTTAGAATCATATCTAAAATATTGGACACGTGGAATTTCATACAAGTTCACTATCTAGAAAGGGATAAGAATCAACAAGTTTTGGGAAGGTTCCCATAACTTTCACTTGAAACATCAAATTTTGGTCATACATATGAAATTACATAGAATACATATCAGAGTACTACGAGAAGAAATTTCATACTCAGAAGGGATAAAAGTTTATAAATACATCAAGACAAAATTCGACCAGCAAGGTAGTCGTAAAATTAGGCTTTTAAAGGTACGCAACTTACAATTGTGTTATGAACAAAATATACTAACAAAACAGAAGTACACACCATGTACAAAATGTGAATGTGGATCACAATTCCAATATAGATAAGTTGCACAATAACTCCTTAAAGAATAGGGGAACCCCCTCCAATTAACCAAATACCTTCATACATCACAATTCACATGTTCATATAATGAGTACATGATCTCTTATATATAGCCATTCACACTTTCACTAGAGGTCCCTTTACTACTAGGCCGACCCTATTACATATATATTTACACATTACATGTACATTTAGGCCCATATATTCCCCCACTTGGGGTCATATCATATACATTTAGTTATATATATGCTCCCCTTGGGTCATAATATAGTACCCTCCTTCAAAAGGCTTTGTCCTCAAAGATTTGCATTTAAAGGCTTCACACATCTAATGAAACCAAGTGATATGATTTTCTTATGTTCATGCTTTCTTCATTCTATTGTTGATGATCTATCCATCCAAAATCAATTATTTTCGGTCTTAATCCTTGGTGTCTAGTTGTTGCATAATTTTATTTATTTGATTCCATGTATTTTCGTTGTAGCTTCTTCAATTTGTAGTGGTTGTTGGTCTATGATAATATCATGTTGAAGAGTAGTTTGGTGATGCCTTTTTCCATGAATATTGACAAGTATTCCATATTATTTCTTGATAATGTCGAGATTGACCTTCTTGTCTTCCTTGAAATGTTTCATGGTAATGAGGGTGTTGATATGGTTCCACTTTTGATGGTTTTTCTTCACTCTGCATGTGCATTTCATTTGTATTATTTTTAGAGACAATGGAATCATTTATCCTCTTTTATTGGTCCTTGATTACTCTAGCCTTGGATATAATACCATCATATTTGGCATGTACATCCTCTAGACGGAGTTCAATTTCTTCAAGTATTTTTTGTTGACATTCTTGAATTTTGTCTTCTTTCTCCTTTTGAAGCTGAAATGTGATCACATCTAACAATTATGACGTCCTTCTTCAATTCTGGCTTGCATTTCTGATTTTAAATCATCGGTATTTAAGGATTCCTTAACCTTCTTGCAAATTTCATTTTCCATACTTTTGGTAGATTTTTCATCCAAGATATTTTATTTTTCTTGATTTTGAAAATACTTATTTTCTTCTTTCAATCTCTTAACCCCATCCAATAGTTTCTTGTTATGGTTTCATAATCTACATATCTCTTCTTCTTTGTTTTTCAATTCTTCCCTTGAATCATCATTTTCCCACTTTTCTTTGCTACTCTTTTCTTGCTTTAAGTTCTTAATCTCCTTAATGAGTGATTCATTAAAGGATTGGAACTTGGAAACTCGATGTTTTTCTTTGTAATACACTTTATTAGATCTTCAATATCCTTTTGCAATTTAGATACATTTTCTTTTGATTCCTTTAATTCCACTTGAATTGTTTGCATCTCCTCCATTTTTTAATCCTTGATCCATTTATTTGAGAACAATCCTTAAAATACTTCCCATGTGGTGCTTCTTCCAGTACCTTCATCAAAGCTATACCACCACTTTCCATCTTCACCATTCAAACAAATACCTTCCCCAAAAGGATTCTTGAAATTTCTCTTTATCATTCTCAACCATTCCCCGTGACTGATTTCATCATTGTCATCATCTCCACTAAAGTTAGGTATTGTCATTGATTCTTAATTGAGATCTAACCCAAACCTTAACTTCCAACCTCAATATATAAATGATAAATATCTCAAATAGTTGTAATCCTTGTTCTAATATACTCTTATATGTTTTCTCTTTCCAATGGCTTTTGAATCAGCTCAATCGGACATTCAAATCAAAAGTTATGATAGTTCTAAGTGAACATACCTTTGAAACCCTAAGTTTGAGTCTGTCCTCCTAGTTGACCTTCCTTCTGATGCATTTCTACAATTTTGTCCCTTTTGAGTATGAAATTGTGACCTGTAGTACTCTAAAATTTCTTCTTTGTAATTCCATAGGTCTCACAAAAATTGTATGTGCCAAGTGGAAGTTATGGTAACTTCCCCACACCTTCCTGATTTTTGGCCTTTCCAGAAGAGAGAACTTGTACATCATTCCATGTGCATAATATTTGATATTTGATTCTGAAAATTGTATCAAAAATACTAAAGATTGTTCACTTTCCAATGCAACTAATCTCACTCAATTTGTATCATCTTTGAAGAATATATGACTATTATACCTATAACATGTATTTGATACTAGTTAATAGGACTAGTCAGATACTCTAGATTCCACAGGGTATATCTCTGAATGTATGGCGACCCAAAAGCTAAAAAAATTACCATATATACCTTTATAGTTTCTCTAAATAACCTCTAATTTTCACAGTTTGATTCATCAAAAAAAAATGTTATAGCGAAAATTCTAAGATGATTTTTTTGGAGAGGAAAAACCTAGGATCAATGAGCTCTGATACAAAATGTTATGACCCAAATGCTCAAAATAAAATAATAGAACATAAGTATACACCATGTACATAATGTGAACGTGGAGCACAACTCCAATATAGATAATTTACAAAATAACTAATTAAATAATATGGGAACCCCCGTCAGTTAACCAAATACCTTCATACATCACAATTCACATGTCCATATAATGAATACATGATCTATTATATATAGCCATTCAAAATTTCACATGAATCCTCTTTACTACTAGGTTGACCCTATTACATATATATTTACACATTACATGTACATTTAGGCCCATATATACCCCCCCTTCGGGTCATATCATATACATTCAGCCATATATATGCCATCTTTGGGTCATAACAAATTGTCTTAACTTTTGATTGAAAGATCTATTTTTGGTGATTCAAAATTTGTGATAAAGAGAAAAAAGAGGAGTATTATTGGTTTTTTCCCACGTGGAAAAAGGTTCTCCAAAAATTAATTCTCCCATTAAACCTCCATAAATCTCAACTAGGACTCATGAAGAAAATGAAGAGATACATAACCAAATATCTAATTTGGAGAATGAAATTAATGAATTGAATGATAGGTTAGTGAAAAAGTTTGATTTGATAAATGTACAAATATAAATGTAATTTAAGATGGAAAATAAAATGAATAATAATATGTCACATATGGAAAATAAGATGGAAAAAATGGAAAATAAGATGGATGAAAATTGGGAACAAATGGAAACGAAGATGGATAAAAATATGGAAGAATTGAAAACTTCCATGTCAACCATCTTATTACATACCCTAGATGAGATATTCCCTCAAGGAGATATCAGAACATAATGAAATCATGTAAATTTGGATGAAATAAATATTGAGCCCCAAAATCATATTTACTCATCACCTCGAGATTAACATCATCGGAGGTTTCACTTGGCACCAAGGAACTACTTAATTCCCAAGACTAATATGAGGAAGTTTGATGGTAAATATCCTATAACATGGATATTCTAGATGGAGAAATTATTTGATCAACACCAAGTGCCAACCTTACAAAAGGTAACTCTTACATCCTTGTATTTAGAAAATGATCAATTTGTCTAGTATCAATGGCTTTGTGAAAGAAAAAATGATTCTATTATCTCTTGGTCCATTTTTATGGATGAATCGACAACTCATTATGGGTATATTAAGAGAAATACATTATTTAGACAATTGATAAATATTACACAAAGAGGTCCAATTACAAATCACATTTAACAATTCCAAAAACTAAGTCTCAAGGTAAATAACCTTCCATAGGATAATTTGTTAGATCTTTTTATGGGAACTTTAAAGGAAAACATTTGACTTGAGGCATGTCTCTTCGAACCTAAATCCCTAGAGCACGCTTTTAGTATGGAAAGAGAAGTTGAAAGTAAAACTATGTCTACTAGAAGAGTGATCACTAACATCTATAGAGAGGACCATGCTCCCTCTCCTAACCTCACTCAACCTACAAAGTTAAAACCTAAACAACTAGATGAAAGAATAACAAAGGGACTATGTTTCAATTGTGATAGCAAGTAGAGTAAGGGGCATAAATGTGGTGAGATTAAATTATTCTACGTAGATTGTGAAGAAGAAGAAGATCAATATTTGGAACCTGTTGACACTTGAATACGTTAGGACTGGAACGAAAACCTCACGGGGATACAAATCCCCCTGCATTTTTATAAAGGTAGTACTCCACTTTATTTTAATATTTTCTTGGGACTCTAGATTTTTAGAATATGGGAGTTTGCAGAATTCCATCGTGATAATCAAAGAAATATAAAGATTACAAGAAAAAAATAACAAGAAATAAAATGTTTTGTTTTTCTTTTAAGGAGAGTTCTTGAGAAATGACCAGGAAATGCAGGCCTCATACACTTGAAAAATATAGTCAAAATTTCCTCGCATCCATCATAGTTAAACTAAAAATTTATGATCACATAAAATAAAAGAAGATGGTCTACATGCATAAGAGAACTTTAATAGAGTAAAAACATGGGGAGATCAAATAAAGATAATGATAGATCAATATCAAATACTTTATACTCAAATCTCAGTGTTACAAAGTACAGTCAAAATGGATCTTGAAATAGTTCTCTTGGGATTTCTAAAAAATATATAGTTTGTTACAAAGCTTTGAAATTTAAATGTGTTTTTCCTTAGGACTGGGATTGGGGCTCCCACGGACCATAAATCAAATATGAACAAGAAGTAAGTTGTAGAAGGTGAATTGTGGGTGATGCAGAGTAACAAGACTTGGAAAGAAGACATGGAGAATTTATCAAATTTAGGTTAAACCTTTCTAGTCAAAGAAGCGGAGTAACTGGATGAAAAAATGATAAAGAAAGAAAAATGTGATCAGGGTGAACTTACTATGATGGTATCTCATATCTATTCACTTTCTTGTTGTTTTCCTTGTATTTTCTTCATTGATGGTTATAGGAAATGTCTTAACTATTTCTTGCCCTTCTTTGGTTAATGTCAATTGTCTTTCTGAACCAATCTTCAATACAACTTTTCATTGGTGCGACGTTTATTTCATGTCGGATTTTAATGTTGAATAACTCACCTTCCAAGTCTTTTAAGTCAAGAGAAATACCATGTATTGCTTCCTCAATATCTTGATTTTTCACGGAATAATCAACTAGCCAATTTTCTATTTCATCTTCATTATATTCGATTATGCCATAAAAACTTTCAACTGATAATCCTTTGAGTATCTCAACTTGTTCGTCAATATGTTTCTTTGTTAGAAACATTGAGTTGAGAATTAATTTAGGGTCTTCTATCTCGTTAGTACCTCCTACTATATCTATCTCTGTGAGTCTCTTGAATAGTTCTTCTCCTTTGAAAGTAAGTGTTCGGGCTATGGGAGCTTCAACATCTTGCGAAAAACTTGCAGTGAAAGGGAAATGGGGGAATGATCTTGGAGTTATATAATTCTCTAGATCGACATGTACTTCTCAAGGCACCATGCAACAAGTTCTTTTCAATCAAATACCTCAGGAACACACCATGCACAAGCAATTCCGGATGCCCAGATTACATCTTTTTGTGCAGGACGATATGAGTAATATGAATATGCTCTAGACCACTGAAAGTTCTAGTCTTCACAACCAAAAATATTGAAACTATCTCCACAGAATTGTTGTCTAGTTGTTGTTTCCATTAGGTTGACGGGATTATTTTTCAGCTGAATAATAACTTTAAATAAATATTTTTTGAGAGATGACAATAATATAATCCTTTGGAAAATGACGAATTAATGCAATTTAATGAATAATCTCCTTGATTCTTTCACCATTAATGACAATCTCTTCGAAGCATGAAAAAATAGTTGTTAGAATTAAACAGCATTCAATGCATGTTGGAAAAAGCACAAGAATGGCAGGGATGGATGAGATTAATTTTGAATGTGAATTTTTTCATGAACCCACCAACCTAAGAACCTACCAACCCGTGATTGTGGATGATCGAAAATATGTTAAGTGTGGAAAGGTGGTCGGTCAGACTTGCATGCAGAAGGGATAAAATACTTTAGGAGCTCGACACCTGCGATAAATCTGATGGTCCAAAATGCATATCACGAAAAATTTGGGTGCAAAGTGGAGATCACGGAACTTGGAGGATGAGGGCTTGAACTCGCGAACCTGTACTGAAGTTGAAAAAATGGTTAGGTGTAGTGTAGCATCAGAATTATGACATGGGAAAGTGGATGGATATGAATTTTCGACAACCCTCCAACCCACGAACCCAATGAGGAGATGAAGGAAGAGTCCAAAAAATGTCTAAGTGTAGAGACTAGTGGAGAATATGGAGAAGAGTGGTGAAAAGAGAAAAATGGTTAAGTGTGGAGATGGAAGGTGAGGGATAGAAGTGATGAGAGTACTTCACAATTATAAAATGGAGAGGATAACATGATACTTAGAAAAATTCTTCATAATTTCTCCTTCAGACCTTTAGACCAGATCTTGAATAACTTAGGCTGCAAAGTGAACTTATTAAAGTTCAAAAAGTGTCTTCTTTTTATATCAAGGATTTTATGAATCCAAGAGAGGAAAAATATAGATGACCAAATTTTGGTCAATAACTAGCTCCAACTACGGGACAGTGACCCCCTGTGGGTTATTGAGAACATCATAATATCAAGACCAGTTGCCTTCTCCATTGGGCTATGGAGTCATGTTAAAAATGAATTCTTATAATTCTTCTTATTTCATGGAGTTATCTTCAAAGTTCAACACAAATGTTTCCTTATTATGCAAAACTAAACTGAAGAAACAAAATATATACATACATGATCTACCTACCCTAACTTACTTGAAAGAAAGGGGAACCTTAGGTATAGGAAGATTTCCAATGGAGCCATTCGAGCATCCAATTGACTTGTGAAATGGGCTCCAAAAGTAAGAAAAATATTGGGGTTGCTACAATTAGGAGCATGAAAATTAGGAACATGCCCAAAATGTACCACAATGGGATCGAGAAATGTGTGCAGAAGACTTGTTTGCATTGGCAGGATGATAATATTTTCAAACCAATATTCAATATAGTCTACTCTTGGCTACCCCACAGTGCTGCTATATTCAATCAAATGAGAAATTTATTTCTTGAAAACATTATCTTTTTCTTCTTTTTCCACATTCAATATTAGTGTTTCATTGGTAGTGTCTTTGAAATGTTCTTATTATATGCAATGGCTATCTTCTTTGTTCTCAAAATTGTTTTCTTCCACCAATTCTTGTTTATTTTGGCTAAATTATTCTTGCATATTTGGTGGAGACTCTTTACTTTCTTCCACATATGGAGTATATGAGATGTTGATATCATTTTCTTGGTCTTTGGAATTCTTTCCTTCATTCTCAGTAGCAAGATTTGATTCGGAAAAGTCCTACAGTGTTTCATGATATTATTCTTCTGAATCATTCATTTCATCTTTTTGTTTCCATGTGGGAGAGGGTGGGTGGACAAAAACATTTAAAACATCAGCAAAAACATATGAATGTACCTTTGGGATGAACTTTTCTACAAATGAATCTTCTAACACATCCCAGCTAGTAATGGAGTTAGGCATTAATGAACTATACCATTCAAGAGCATACTTTCGTAGAGTTTGTAGGAATAATCTACATGTAAAATTGTCTTCAGTGAGGTTGAAATCATAACATGTACCTTTAAAATTAAGCAAGTGTTGCTCTGCATATTCTGAAGCATCCCCAAAAAATGTAGAAAAAATTTCAATAGGAATATTGGGATTTGAAAGTCTATTTCTAGTAGATTTAGAGGGGTATTATGAAATCTTCTCCTTCTTTGAGTATTTCTCCCTTTTGTCGAGTCTTGAAAATTCATTAATGGGCTTGATGAAGAATATAAATAAGAATTATGACATGAATGAAACCCTTTATTTTGAATTTTTTCAATGGAATTGCTAAGGAGTTCAACTCCCGAATATTTGGTGCTTCCTGTTTCTTTTTGAAATTACAAAAAAGGTGATCCATGCTTAAAATAAACAACAATTTTATTGAATCTTCTTATCAAAAATTTGATCCATGGTGATTTTTGGTTCCTCAAATATCTTGAAAATAAATTGCTCCCTAGTATGGTCGCCAAAAATATTGACGCTTGAATCCATTAGGAACAAAACCGCAACCTCACGGGGATACAAATCCCCATGTTTTTTTATAGAGGTTGTAGTCCTCTTTATTTTAATATTTTCTTGGGACTCTATATTTTTAGAATATGGGACTTTGCAAAAGTTCGTCGTGATAATCAAAGAAATATAAAGATTGCAAGAAAAAATAACAAGAAAGAATTTTTTTATTTTTTTTTTTAAATAGAGTTCCTGAGAAATGACCAGGAACCGCACACCTCATACACTTGAAAAAGATAGATAATTTTTCCCCACATCCATCATAGTTAAACTGAATATTTATGATCACATAAAATAAAACAATATGGTCTGCATGCATAAGAGAACTTTAATAGAGTAAAAACATGGGGAGCTCAAATAAATATAATGATAGATGACTCTCAAATACTTTATACTCAAAACTCAAAGTTACAAAGTACAGTCAAAACTGATCCTAAAATAGTTCTCTTGGGATTTATAAAAAATATATAGTTTGTTACAAAACTTTGAAATTTAAATGTGTCTGTCCTTAGTACAGGGATTGGGGCTCCCGTGGACCATAAAGAAAATATGAAAAAGAAGTAAGATATAGAAGGAGAATGGTGGGTGATGCCAAATAGAAAGACCTAGAAACAAGACAGGAAGAAGTTATCAGATTTTGGGTAAACCTTTCTTGTCAAAGAAGAGGAGTAACTAGATGAAAAACTTATAAATAAAGAAAAATGTGATCAGCGTGAAATTACTATGATGGTCTCTCATATATCTTCACTTGATTGTTGTTTTCCTTTTCTTTTCTTCATTGACGGTTATAGGAACCGTCTCAATTATTTCTTTCCCTTCTTTGGTTAATTTGTCGATTTCCTTTCTAAACCAATCTTCAATATAACTTTTCATTGTGAGACATTTATTTCATGTTGTATTTTAATGTGTAATAACTCACCTTCCAAGTATATTAATTCAAGATAAATACCATGTACTGCTTACTCAATATCTTGATTTTTCATAGAATAATCAACTAGACAATTGTCTATTTCATCTTCATTATATTCGAGTATGCCATAAAAGTTTTCAACCGATAACCCTTTGAATATATCAACTTGTTCGTCAAATTGTTGCTTTGTTAGAAACATTGAGTTGAGAATTAATTTAGGGTCTTGTACCTCATTAGTACCTCCTGCTATATCTATCTTTGTGATTCTCTGGAAAAGTTCTTCTCCTTTGAAAGTAAGTGTTGGCTCTGGGAGCTTCAACATCTTACGAAAAACTTGTTGTGAAAGGGAAATGGGGGAATGATCTTGGAGTTGTATAATTCTTTGGCTCGTCATGTTAGGATATTTAAACACTTAGGAGTTAGTTAAGATCTACTTGGTCTAATGTGCGTTAGGTAAAAGTGTGTTTCTTAGTGTGTTTCTTTAGTATGAATTTGTAGTTAGGAAATCTGACGGTCATGATATGTTCCTGACATAGAGTGATCTGATGGTTCATACTCTCCTCGATCTTAACAGCCATTGATCCATGTCTTAACACCTGATAGGTCCATGATCTTTATTTAAAGAGCATGGAAGGTCATTTGTCGATGATCAATTGTGATAAACTCTCTTGTAAAATCTCTATGTAATCGTTTTTCCTTTCATAATAAACGGCTTCAAGTGGCCACGTTGGTTGGGGTCATGGATGTGTCCCCGTAGGGGTTTTACCACGTGAAAACATCAGTGTGTTGATCTTTGATCTATTTATGTGAGTGGTTATTGAAGGATTTATTCCTCTGTTGGAATACATGTGTTTTCGAACACGGTATTAGAGCCTGTTTGAAGACCCACTCCTGCTGTAGATCGAGGTCTAGAAGATGAGTTGCCTCATCTCCATTTTCTGTCATTTCCATACATTTCTGGGCTGAGAGGATTGTTCCATTGCATCTGTAGCACTCGTTTTAGTCAGGAACACTTTTCGTTTCACCCAAAAAGGTTTTTGTTTTCCCAAGATATGGCCATTACAGTCAAATCCGAAGGTATAAAGCCTGAATACACATTTTTTTAATTTTTGCAAAGTATTATTTTGGTTTTATTTCGTTTTGATATTATTTGTTTTCGGGTTGCTACTCTTTTAGATATACGTATTCTCTTTGCCCCACGCCCTGTTCGATCTCGAAAAATCAGAAACATATAGGAAAAGGTGCATCTTTCAGGTGTTAATCGAGATGTAACCCTTGTCATCGAGAAGCAAAATTTCTTTCTTGTGTGAAAAGAGTTTTTTTTTAGCACGCTCTCCAAGGACATCTTCAACAACAACAATCCTCCTTCTGAATATTACAATATGTTTTGCTAGACCATTTGGTTAAAAGTTTCCTTATTAAGTAAGAGGTCTTGAGTTCAAGTCTCTCTTTTATTACTTGTTTTGAAAAAAATCATGCTAAAATTGTAAAGTGTATTTCACTTCAAGTATAAAAGCGAAACACTATAAGTAGCTTTGATATTTTATTTTAGAGTTATTTATTTTGCATGAAATAATTTAATTGTAAAAGTGATCCCCACTTCTCTTTATAAAAGTGGGTCACTTCATAAAGAAACTTACACCACCACGTGGTCCTTTGATTACCGTTTATGCCTCTTTTTTTTAAGGGCATAACTCTCACATCCTACGTCCATTTTAAGTGTCATTTTTTTTTTAAACCGCATAATTTTTCGAGAACCTTCCATTCAGATCATCAGTTTCAGTTTTTAAATCCGCATTATATGCATATTTAATATGGATTCTACAAATAATATCTTACTTACCAACACCAACTACTTCCAATGGAAATCCCATATGGAGGATTTATTAAGAAGTAAAGGCTTCTACCAGATTACCATGGGAAAGGAAACAACACCCACTAATGCTGATAAGAAAGCCAAATGGGATAATAGGAATGACGAAGCATGTGGATTAATCAGAATGTCCATCTCTCCTTATTTAAGGTTCCACCTTCAATCAATTGATAAACCCAAAGAAACTTGGGAAAAGATTGAATCTGTTTTTGGTAAACACGATATTATTCGAGCACAACAATTAGAAAATCAAGTACTAACTTTAAGTCCAAGTGATTTTTGTTACATTGAAGTCTATCTATCTAAGTTTAAAACACTCAGAACTTTATGTGCAAAATGTAAGATAAAGATAGACGAATATCATTGCATTTATCTTATTCTTTCTAAGCTAGGTAGTGCATATTTTGTGTTTGTATATACCTTTTATTCCATGCAAGAGGCTCTAGGGGTAGCTTATCAAAAACCCAGTCTTGATAACTTTTGTGATGCTTTGATTAGAGATAAATATAAGCTAATACAACTTGGAGTGATCAGCACTGCAGGTACCTCCAACAAAACCTTAGTTGTCCATCATAAAGATAAACCCAACAATCCCAAGAAGCAACATCCTCGCCAAAAAAACAAGAAATATAAGGGTCCCAAACCCACTCAGACAACTTCCACTCCTAATGGAGACAAAGGAGCAAAATATAAAAATAAGAAGATTGATAGACATTGCAACTTTTGTGATAAAGATGGTCATGATGAGTCCAAATGTTTCAAGAAGATGGCAGCTTTAGAAGTGGCTATGAAGAAGCACAACATCAGTATTGATTCTACTTGTTCTTCTTCTTCTCATGGGCATGCACTTTCAGCTTATGGTTTCTCCTTCAATACAATTTCTACTTCTACTTCTAATGAGTGCCTTATTGATTCTAGAGCATCTTATCATATGGATAAGGATAGAGACATATTTTCTACTCTAAATGAATGTAACACCAAGAAAATATTTGTTGGTGATGATAGATCTCTTAGTGTTGAAGGATCTGGAACAGATCAAGTAGAAAATGGTCATTTCAATGATATATTATCTGTTCCAAGTATTTCTTGTAACCTTCTATCAGTATATAAAATCACTCATTTAGGAGAAGATAAAATCGTAGATTTTTCACCTCACCAAGTTGTAATCAAGGATCTAAAAGATCCTAAGCATGTTCTTGCAACTATAATTTTTGATAATATTACCAGGTTGTACAAGTTTGACAACTTTGGGTCATCATCTTTTTCATCAGTTTTTGTTGCTCATAGCGATGACTTGAGAAAATTTTGGCATGAGCGGTTTGGTCATCTAAACTATCGCTCATTGCAGCAACTATGTAATCAACATATGGTGACTATTCTTCCTCTTGTTTCATGTAGAGATGGTGTTTGTGTCGGTTGTGTTCTCGGCAAACATCATCGAAATAGTTTTGACAAACGTGCCTCTTGGCACACCTCGGGTCCTTTGCAGCTTGTTCACAGTGATTTGTGTGGTCCACTTTCTTCTCCTTCTTTTTTTGGGTGAAAGTATTTCTTAAATTTCATCAATGACTTTTCCAGACGTACTTGGGTTTACTTCTTAAAACTTAAGAGCTAATTTTTTGACAAGATTTTGGCCTACAAGGCCCTTGTAGAAAAGAAATCTGGACATCAAATTCAAAGGTTAAGAACAGATAATGGAGGCGACTATGTGAACCATAATTTTACAAGTCACTTCACTACACAGGGAATCCAAATGCAACACATTGTTCCATATACACCACAACAAAATGGTGTTGCTGAGAGAAAGAATTGCACATTAAAAGAAATGGCTAATTGTATCATCCAATCTAAGGGATTAAGTCTAAAGTATTGGGCGGAAGCCATCAACTGTGCAAATTACATAGTAAATCACACTCCCACAAAGGCTCTTAAAAATATAACACCAGAAGAAGCTTGGACTAAAATTAAACCAGATGTAAGTCACTTCTATGTATTTGGCAGTATAGCATGGGCTCACATTCCTGGTGAGAAAAGGAAAGAATTGCAACCTAAAAGTGAGAAGTGTATATTTGTTGGTTATTATGAAGATGTCAAAGGTTACAGACTTCTTCAACCACATTGTAATGAAATTATTATTAGAAGAGCTGTTAAATTTGATGAAAATATATTGGCCTACAAGCCTAATTCGGCATTTGTGTCATCTTTGGCCTGCGAGCCTGATTCGGCGGTTGTGCCTTCTTCGACCTGCGAGCCATCTTCAACATTTGTGCCTTCTTTTGTTATGTTTTATTCTTTATATGATGACATTGAGGATGAAAATCCACCTCCGCTTTCTCACCTTCCTCCAGATGAGTCCTTTGAACCTGAACCAGCACCAACTCCATTCTTCCTAGATGGGTTTTTTCAACACTAGAAGCAGTTGGTGATCTTGTCGATGATCCTTCAGATCAGTGTCGGACACGTTCACAGTTCCAGCAAGCCTCTTCTCTTTTGGCTCAAGTTTTAGAAACTCATGATCCAGAGACATTTGCAGAAGATTCAGATCATCCAAATTGGGATACAACAATGAATGAAGAGTATCGTTCTTTAATGAAAAATGATACTTGGGATCTTGTACCTCTTCCAAAAGGAAGAAAACTTGTCAGATGTAAATGGGTCTATAGAACTAAGTATGCATCAGATGGAAGTGTTGAAATACACAAGGTTCAGTTAGTTTCCAAAGGATTTTCCCAAGTTGAAGGAATTGAATATAATGAAACCTTTTCCCTTGTAGCCAAAATGAATTCCATCCTACTTGTTCTTGCCCTTGATTCCTCACATAAATGGGAGATCCGTCAGATGGATGTTAAATCCTCCTTCTTGCACAAAGATTTGAAAGAAGAAATATACATGGAACAACCTCCTGGCTATGTCCAGAATGACTCTAGCCTTTTTTGTCACCTTAAGAAATCTCTTTATGGTCTCAAGCAAGCTCCCTGAGCTTGGTATGCCAAAATGGATAGCTTTCTTATTGCCACTAGATTCTATAGATTCCATTTTGATCCTAATGTCTATACCAAGAAAGTTGGAATCCATCTCATAATCCTTGTCCTTTATGTTTATGACCTTATCCTTCCTGGTAGTGATTCAAAACTTTTAAACCATGTGAAAACCAGCCTTAAGAAGAAATTTGAAATGACAGACTTAGGATTTTTTCACTATTTCCTTGGCCTCCAAGTTTTGCAAACCAATGAAGGAAATTTTCTTTCTCAGTCTAAGTATGCTTGTGACCTTCTTCGTCTCTTTCACATGGACGATTGTAAACCAGCCCCTTCTCCCTTCCTGTTCAGAGTCAAGATTTCTGCCACCTGTACTTCTGCCAAAGTTGATGCCACCCTGTACCATCAGTTAGTTGGTAGCCTCTTATACTTGACTCATACCCATCCTGATCTTTCCTTTGTTGTTGGTATTGTTTCTTGGTATATGCAAACACCCCATGAAAGCCATTTGAAAGTAGATAAAAGGATACTTCTCTATGTTCGTGGTACAGTTCAATTTGAGATACATTACAGTTCAGAGGGGACTCCTTTATTGGTTGGTTTCACTGATTCAGATTAGGTCGACAACCCTGATGATAGGAAGTCCACTACAGGTTATGTTTTCAGCCTTGGTTTAGGACTTGTCACTTGGGCCTGTAAGAAACAACAGTCTATTTCACTTTCTTCAGTAGAAGCAGAGTACCGAGCAGCAGTAAATGCAAGTCAAGAATCCTTGTGGCTTCGACAAATCCTTTCAGAGTTTGGATTCTAGCAACAACATTCAACTAGCCTTTGGTGTGACAATCAGAGTGCCATCAAGATCGCCAAATACCTAGTTCAACATTAGTGTAGCAAACACATCGAGCTACACATGCACTTCATCAGAAATCGCATTCATGATCAAGTTATTGAAGTGTTATTTTTCCCTACAGACGATCAAGTTGCAGACATTCTCACAAAGTCTCTTACAGAAGCGAATTTTTCCAAACTTCGATCTATGTTAGGAGTTCAAGAAGTTGTCATTAAGGGGGGATAGCCTCTAATGCCTCCTTCCTTCTCCTATTGTGTCACTATTGTAAATCCTTCAATCCTATCCCAAGTTGTTCTTAAGGGGGGATGTTAGGATATTTAAACACTTAGGAGTTAGTTAAGATCTACTTGGTCTAATGTGTCGTTAGGTAAAAGTGTGTTTCTTAGTGTGTTTCTTTAGTATGCATTAGTATGCATTTGTAGTTAGAAAATCCAATGATCACGATATGTTCTCAACATAGAGTGATCTGATGGTTCATACTCTCCTCGATCTTAATAGCCATTCATCTGTGACTTAACACCCGATTGGTCCATGATATCTATTTAAAGAGAATGGAGGGTCATTTTCCATTGATCGATTGTGAGAAACTTTCTTGTAAAATCTCTCTGTAATATTTTTTCTTTGCATTAATAAACTTCTCCAAGTGGTCACGTTTGATGGGGTTGTGGATGTTTCCCCGTAGGGGTTTTACAACGTGAACACATCGATGTGTTGATCTTTGATCTGGTTACTTGAGTGGTTACTGGAGGTGTTCCTCCTCCATTGGAATACCTGTGTTGTCGAACACGTCACATAATTCTCACCGCACCATGCAACAATTTCTTTGCATTCAAATACCTCAAGAACACACCTTGTGCGATCAATTATGGATGCCCAGATTATGTCTTTTTGTGCAGGATGAGATGAGTAATATGAATATTCTTTAGACCACTGAAATTTCTAGTATTCATAACCAAAAATATTCAAAGTATCTCCACAGAATTGTTGTCTAGCTGCTACTTCCATTAAGTTGACAGGATTATTTTTTAGCTAAATAATAACTTGAAATAAATCTTTTCGGAGAGATGACAATAATATAATCCTTTGGAAAATGGCTAATTAATGCAATTTAATGAATATTCTCCTTGAGTCTTTCTCCCTTAATGACAATCTCTTCTAATCCTGCACAATTATTTGTTAGCATTGAACAACATTCAATGCATATTGGAAAAAGCACGAGCATGGTGGGGACGGACAAGAGTAGTTTTGAATATGAAGTTTTTCATGAACCCACCAATCTGGGAACCCGTCAACCCGTGGTTGTGGATGATAGAAAATATGTTAAGTGTGGAAAGGTGGTCGGTCAGAATTGCATGCAGAAGAGATAAAATACTTTAGGGGCTCGGCACCTGTGACAAATCTGATGGTGCAAAATGTAGATCATGGAACTTTAGTTGCAAAGTGGAGATCATGGAACTTGGAGGATGAGGGATTGAACCCCGTGAACCTGTGAAGTTGAAAAAATGGTTAAGTGTAGTGTAGAAACGGAATTATGACATGGGAGTGTAGATGGAGATGAAGGTCCTCCAACCCTCAAACTCGATGAGGAGATGAAGGAAGAGTCCCAAAAACATCTAAGTGTAGAGACTAATGGAGCATATGGATAAGAGTGGTGAAAATAGAAAAATGGTTAAGTGTGGAGATGGAAAGTGAGGGAGATAAGTGATGAGAGTACTTCACAATTATAAAATGGAGAGGATAACATGATACTTAGAAAAATTCTTCATAATATCTCCTTCGGACCTTTAGACCAGATCTTGAATAACTTAGGCATGCAAAAACAAATTTTTGATCCAAAAAGTGCATGATGAAGCTAAGACTCAGGGTTGCAGAGTGAACTTATAAAAGTTCAAAAAACGTATTCTTTTTATATTAATGCTTTTATGAATCCAAGAGCAGAAAAGTATAAATGACCAAATTTTGGTCAATAGAACCATCACATTATATAGAAATAAAAGAGGCTGCTCCAACCATATCCTATCATGCATTGGTTGGCATCAATACTCCACAAACCCTCAATATAGAAGGATATATCAAAATTAAAAAGGTATCAATGGTGATTGATTCTAATAGTACCCACAACTTCATTAATTCCAAATTAGTGAAGCTTCCCTAATTGCTTTGTATTTCTAGCACCATAATTTAAAGTAATGATTGCAAATAGAGGTACCATAAATTGTTCTAGTAAGTGCCATAGTATTAAGATCAATATGGGGGATTATTTATTGGATAGTCCCATGATTGCAATCTAAATTGGTGGTGTTGATGTTGTATTAGGGGTCCAATGGTTACAATAATTAGGAATATTGTCTCTTAATTTTCAAGAACTTTTCATGAGATCTTCCTCATAAGGAAAGGAAATTGAACTCAGAGGTATCCATGGGAATCCCTCTAAAGTGATAAGTTCTAACATCATGAAAAAATTACTCAAAAAGGGACACCATTGTGTACTTTCCCAATTGTGCTCACTAGATGTTCAAACATCTAAACCTTTTGTTCAAGTGGATATCCAAAAAGTTATCAACAATCATTCCAAGGTATTTGAAGAAATTCCTAAGTGTATTACACCTACTCAATATCATTACCATGATATTCATTTGCAACTAGGAATTCTACCACCTAACATTAGGCCTTACAGGTACTCATATGCACAAAAGAGTGAGATTGAGTGTATGATTTAATAAATCTTAAAGGTTGGTATCATTCAACCTAGCCAAAGTGCTTTTTCTTCACCAGTCATGAATTTTACCAAAAAAGATGGTTCATGGAATATGTGTCTATATTATATACAACTCAACAAAATGGCCATTAAAGATAAGTTTCTTATTCTTGTCACTGATGAATTATTAGATGAATTGCAAGGAGCAATCTTTTTTACTAAGTTGGTTCTCCTCTCTGTATATCATCAAATCAGAATGAGGCAAGAAGACACTCCCAAAACATCCTTTAGAACACATTAAGGTCTTTAGGATTTTTTGGTGATGCCATTTTTCCTTACTAATGCACCTTCAACATTTCAAAGCTTGATGAATTCTATTTTCAAACCCTTGCTCAGAAAATTTGTATTAGTATTTTTTTATGATATACTAATCTACAATAAATCATGGGAATAACATGTACAATATCTTGACATGGTATTAAAACTATTGGAAGAGAAAAACTATATCCAAATCCTTCCAAGTGTTCTTTTGGGGTTTAAGAACTAGAATATCTAAATAATATTGTATGTCATGAAGGTGTGAAAGTGGACCCTAAGAAAATTAAAGCTATGATGGAATGGACAATTACGAAAACCTTGAAGAATCTTAGAGGATTCTTAGGATTGATAGGATATTACGAAAAATTTGTTAAGAATTATGGTCAAATAGAAGCACCTCTAACACATTACTAAAAAATAAGACATTTTCTTGGACTCAATAAGCAACCAAATGTTTTTCAAGTATTAAGGAAGATATGTGTACGACTCTTATCCTAGCCACATCTGACTTCACAAAAACCTTTATTAAGGAATGTGATGCCTTAGGAAAAGGCATTGGTGTAGTTTAAATACAAGAAGGAAGGCCCCTTGTCTTTTAAATTAACCAACATAAAGGAAATAACTTAATTGTAATGTACCCCATCTCGAGTACCCTCAAGAATATTCGTTCTTAAACAAATCTGAATTCCTAAACCATTTAAAATAAAACAAGATGCATGCATCCTAACAAACAACTCACACAATTATCAAGAACATGTTAAATAATCATAGGCACATTCCAAACACAACTTATAGAAACAATAAGCATAATATACACAATAGTCAGCAAATACACAACATAAATATATAAATAAAGAGAAACATAGAACACTTGTGTTCAAGAAACAACTCACCAATTGGTTACAGACATTGGACATTCCACCCAACCACAAACATTGTTGTTCCATCTCTCTCAACAACATTTCACCTTCGAGATGAGCCTATGAATCCAGAAGGATGAGTTCCTAGGATGACTATAAGTCTCAAACCAATATAGCTATCAAGTTTTTACAATTATTCTATCTTTATTAAACTCACAAAAATCCTAGTTTACCAACTCTCTTACCCCCTTAGCCTGCACAACCCAAAGAATGGAATCCCCTTCTCTGTAATGTAATCTAGGAGGCTATTTTCTTTCTCCCTAGGGCTCCAGTGCTACTAGACAGGAAATCCCAATGTTGGGAACTCAAGGGATTCTCAAGTGTGGACATTTCTTTCACAATTGCCATCATTCTCATACACGCATGTATTATTTTCTTGCTAGAATAACCAATAGAGACCTACATCCAACAAGTAATGGTTCTTTGCCTCCAACAATTTGTTCCCATACCAAAATCAAGAATAAGAATAATCAATAAGGAATGAGGAACAAAAAAGAATGAGTGAGTAACAATAAATGACCAACCTCCCAACAACCAAAATCATGGGTTATATACTTGAATGAAATAATGCACCATATAGCTTCCCCAAGAAGCTCACATAACCAATTTCCCATCCAATTTTGAGATGGGAGAATAAAATGTAATAAATTGGCTTAACCTCTTTATCCCACTCTCTCGTGGAATCATAGCCCCTTATGACTATGCCCTTATCCATTTGTGGCCAATGATGCATTTTTATTATTAATTTTCAAAGATATTACATTTCTAGGCTCTTGGTCTTTCAAATTTATAGGCACTCTAACCTTTCATCAAATAAAAAAAAGCATATTATTAATATGGGAATCAAAACTAGGGTATTGCATTCCTCTCTCCCTTATTTTGTCAATATTCTTTGTGCATATCATCGTGTAGGTGTACATATATACATGATTTTAATCAAAACTTCAAAACTAATTGCAGGTATGCCACCCACATTACATCTTTCAGCTCTCATGTCACTTCTTTAGGGATGTATCATGTCCATCGGACCTTTACCTACCCTATGGATTTCTTCTAGAGCGCTATGACCTTCCTTTCTAGTATACACATTGGCTATACCTAGAAGTCTCATTTTGGCTCTACCTGAATCAAAGTCCAATCAATGACATGGTTAGGATCATGCCCGTACTTTTTCAAAAAAGATACATGAAATACATTATGCACATCCATGGAAGCAGGAATGAAAGCATGCATGGAACTGGTCCTATTATATTCAATATTTTAAATTGACCACATAAGTGGTTGTTATCTTGGTACAGTTTCCCAACTTCAATGATATTTTATTGGGGTTCACTTTCAAAAATGCATTCTCTTCCACTTTAAATTCCATAGATGTTAATCTCTTATCTACAAAAGTCTTTTTCCCATATTCTGTTGTTTCCAAATTCTACTTAATTTTAACCATCTTCTCTTTTATTTCCTTCAGAAACTTTGGCCCAAGTACTACTATGTATGCTATATTTTCTGCCATACTGAGATTCAAATGGGATCATCTTTTATGAATCTTGATACCCATTGTTGTAGAAAAACTCAACCAAATGCAAATAATCTTCCCACTTGGATGGCTTATCCATCACATACATTCTTAACATGTTCTCAACCACTTGGTTGACTCTCTTTGTCTGACCATATGATTGTGGATGGTATGTTGCACTAAAATTTAAATTTTTCCCAAAACCCTTAAACAATCCTCTCTAAAAGTTTGAATTAAACTTTGAATCTCTTTCTGAAACAATTTCCTTAGGTATTCCATGCAACCTAGCAATTTTAAATTTCTGCATTATTAGCTTCCTTATGAGTCATCTTGATAGGAATGTGATGTGCATCCTTTGTCAATTTATCCACCGCTACCATTATTGAATCATGTTGTCTTGTTGTCCTAGGAAATGTAGTGATAAAATCAATGGTTACTGCTTCCCATTCCACTCTGGAATTGGTAATGGTTATATCAAACCTGTCGAGTGTCTATGCTCAACCTTTAATTTTTTACATTCCATGCACATGGAAATACAATCAACAACATCCTTCCTCATTCCTGGCCAAAGATATTAGCTTCTTATTGTTGCAATTATTTTCTAGTAACAAGGATGTTTGACATATGGAACATTATGCATTTATTTTAACACCAACTTCCTTAATTTTCTGGAACTAGGAACATAAATAATGTTTTTATGCATAAGTATTCCATATTCTCTCATCTTATATTCTTTAAATTTTTGTTGTACATCTTCCTATTGTAATTTTCCTTTTACCTATATGTAATGTTGTTCTGTAACAATATGATCTAAAATTCTTCTCTTTAAATATGATTAATGCATATTAATGGTTGTAGCATGCATGATATGTACCCTTCTATTGAGTGCATCAACAATTTTTTTTTGTTTTCCTTTGATCCTTCTGTTGAGTGCAGCAACTGATATTTGTACATGACATTCTCATTGAATATGACATCTCTACTCCTAATGATTTTGTGATTTTCATAATCCGATAAGAGATAACCAAAATCATTAACATTGTATCCAATAAAGGTACACTTCTTGGATTTTGATTCAATATTTGTTCTATTTTCTTTATCAATATGGAGAAATACTTCACAACCAAAAGTCTGCATAAATGAATAGTTTACCTTTTTAACTATCCATGCAATCTCATACTCCTTACACGTTCCATGATTGTCCTGTTCATCCTTTCTGACACACTATTTTCTTGTGGTGTTCCTGGAATTATTTTTTTACTCTACAAATCCCATGCTATGAACAATAATTATCAAACTCCTTGGTGTAGTATTAACCTCCATTGACTGATCCGGGACACTCCAACCTCTTTCCTGTCTCATTCTCAACCAAAGTTTCCATTTCTTAAAAGTATCAAAAACATCATATTTTTTTCGAATGCAATAAACCCAAGTTTTTCTAGCTGCATCATCAATAAAAGTAACATAATAACAAAAGCCACCAAGAGATGATACCTAAGTTGGTCCCCATACATTTGTATGCAAAAGCTCCAACTTTTCACTCTTCTTTTCTTTTATGACTTTGAGAAATATGACTATCTTATGTTTTCCATAAACACAGTGCTCACAGAAATCCAAATCAACTTGTTTAAGATCTGGCAACAAATTCTGTGAAGTATCTGCATCCCCTTCTCACTCATGTGTCCAAGCCTATGATTCCACAGTGTTGTATCCACTCATGTAGAAGATAAAGAGATAGAAGAGTCAACATTAATTACCATTACCTACAATGTACCTACCTTCTCTTATTTTTCCACTACCAGTGATTCTTTAGTGACATTCCACATCTTATTTGTAAATATAGATATACAGCCTTCACTTGCCAACTTCCCTGTTGAAATTAGACTTCTTCTCATATCTATTATGTCTCTCACCTCTTTTAGTAAACATTGGTTTCCATTCTTTTCTTTATTTTTACCTTACCCATTCCAACAATTTGACATGATTCATCATCACCCAAATAACCTTGAACATAATCTTGAAAATATTTCCTATGGGGTGTGGCATGAAATGAAGTCCTTGAATATTCTACCCAAGACTCGGTAGTGTTATCAAAAGAAAGAATCAAAGAATATTGTAACACATCACTTGTTACATTTTCTTCCTTATTTTTCTTATGTTGTCCATCTCTTTGTTTATTTGGAGCTCTGCAGTCTTTCTTCATATGCCATTTCTTCCCACAATTTGAACACTTTATATTTCACAGTCTAGATTTGGATCTTCCCTTCCTAGAATTCCCACGGTTCCCTGGACTCGTTCCCCTTTCCTTTTGTCTTTTGTTGTTCCCCATGGTCAACGCATTACCTGATGTCTCACCAGTGTTTTTATGTCACATTTCCTCTCTAAGGATAACACCAATAACATCATCAAATTTCAGAGTGTTTGAACCAGAGAAAAATTTACTTACAACCATGACCAAGTCATTCCAACTTTCTAGCAATTAGAACAAGATTAGAATATCCCTCACCTCATCATCAAAATTCACTTTTACATAACTTATCTTATTAGTAACTGTATTAAATTCATTTAAATGATGTGCAATAGAACCACCTTCTCACAACTTCATATTAAATAATCGCTTCATTAGAAATACCTTGTTGGAGGTCAAGGATTTTTCATATAGTCTATTCAGTTCCTTCATCAGATCCTTCATTGTTTTTTCTTTATAAATATTGAAATCCATCAATGCTACCAGGCACAATCATATCGTTGCTAGTGTCTTTATATCAAGAACTTCTCATTCTTTTTCCTTCATGGTCATCGACTTTTTTGTTATTCCTTCCAATGGTAGTAATAGACCCTTATGATATAAATAATCTTCCATTTTAAACTTCCATAGCTAGTAGTTTTTTCCATTAAATTTATTGATTCTAAACTTTCCATCTTCCGACATTTCTCCCACTCGAATCAGGAACCCTTGTTTCCCACGAGTTACCTTTGGATCTGATACCAATTGTTAGAAAAAAAAAGATCATAGAGAAATAAAATAAAACAAATGCGGAAATAAAACACAAAACGTATACAATACAATAGAGACACATATATATGTGGCTCACCCAATGTGGGCTACATCCACCAGAGAAATTTCCAGGTCCTTCCTTTATTATTATCCAGCAAATGAAGGGATATAACCTACAACACATACGTTGTAACTTCCTCTTATTTCTTTCATAGTATCCTCTCTAAAAATACAATATTCACTTTCATCTACAACTGCAATACAATTCCCTCGTACATAAAAGAGGGTTTCCTTCTAGGGAAAAAAAGCCCTAACATAACTTCTACCGTTAGATCTGTGACCTTATAATGAACAGTTCATATTGACTATGAAATTACAATATTTGAATTATGTATTCTACAATTTCTTTGATCTGCATATGAATTAGGAAGATAATCAGGCTCTACAACCAACATCTAGGCTTGTAAAGGTTATGATATCAATTACATATTTCAGTATAGTCCATTCCATAATGGCTATGATCTTGTCAGGATGAACTGTCAGTCCTTCCTGTTGAGATTTGGATACCTTGGAAAATGGTCCCCTTGTGTTTGTGAGCTTATGAACGCATGTTGGAAGTACTTTGTACCTTGTACCATGTACTTTATGTCTAATTTCACTTTGACTTAGGATATTTAAGTCAAAAGTGAAATTTGGTTATTTTAGCCTAAAATGACAATTAATTCACTTTGTGGGTGAATTAAGGGACATAATGTGAAACTATGGAAAGTTAAGTAAAGTGTCCTTTTAGTTGAGGTTTACTTGATATTATCTCAACCATTGAATTAGGATGAGATGAGATGATCTCATCCACCCATTTATTAGGTTTCCTTATGCATCCTTAAGGAGGGCGCAAGGGAAAAGGAGAGCTCATTATTCACTTGTATGTTCACCAAAGGAGTTTGGAGAAGGGCAAGAGGATGAGAATGGAAGCATTGGGAGAGGAGATATTGGGCACCTCCTTTCATGGACGGCTCATGAAGGATTAGGGCCCATCTTATTTGTGGAGGTTGTTCTTTCTAGGAGGAGGGTGCACTTGAGGAGGAGGGCACACATCTAGGAGGGAGGTATTGTAGTGGTCAGATTGCTTTGAGGATAGTTTCGGTGAAGAGACATCACACGAGAGAACATTGTGGTGCAAGTGTTTCTCCATTATAGCTTCAAGGAGCAAGGGCACTTCATTTCAGTGGATAGAGTTATATTTCAGGAGGGCGCACCATGTTTGGGCGCATATCTCACTCTTGGACTTGTGTTATAGCTTGAGACAAGCTGCTATTATATCAGGTTCATTTTTTTCATGTACTTGTTATATTCCACCTTCTATTTTCCACATATATATACTTCCATTCCAAACTGGTTTTCCCCGGGGGGGGTTTATCCAAGGTCATGTTGACCAAAAATACCTGTGTTCATTTTCATGTATGCTAGAGTTTATAACAACATTATTTCATCTCTAAAAGATCTCTAGGTGTGTTATATAGCTTATGGTTAGCATGTGTTAACATCTTGTGACAAAACTACATGCTAGAGCACCCATTTGGCCTATGTAACCATAACAAATCAATGAAGAAGTTATTGAACAGTTTGTTGTCCTAAGACAACAAAAAAACATTGTTAGACAGTTGAAACTTAGAGCCAACTTGAGGTCAAAGACAAACCTAGTTGATAGCTTGATAGGACTTGGAAAATATTCATGCTATCAGAGCTTGGTGATTGATTTTTGTTGAGTTTTGGACAACATATTGTGGGACTGTTTTAGACACCTTTTGGGAAGATTTTGTGGACATCCATTGACCAAGTTCATTGGCATCTTGTTGGCATATTTTTGTGGAGGGTTGTAGAGAAGTTTATGCACATTTTCATCAGTCTCTTTTCACACCTATGTGGTAGGAGTGAGGCTAATTTTTCACCACCTCTTTTCACACCTATATTGCTAGGAGTGAGGTCGGTGTTCGTTTGCCTATTTTCACACATGTGTTGACAGGAGTGAGGCAACGTTCCTTTGCAGTTCAAGCATCATTTTGAGTGAATTTGGCAGTGATGTCAGCATCTCATATGCGTGTGGAGGATAGGCTAGCTGGAGCTAGCAACTGGTCGCCTTGGAAGGCTAGGATCATCTTTGTCTTGGAGGACCTCGAACTATGGGATATAGTTGAGGCAGTTGTTCCTATTCCCCCTGCTACTACTCCCATCTTGTTAGAAGAGTTTAGGAAGAGGAACAACAAGGAAAAGAGGACGATATGTGATGCAATGCGGGATCACATCATTCCCCACTTGATTGGGAAAGCTTGGGCATTTGAGATGTGGGCATCTCTATGCAATATTTATGAGAGCTCTAACGAGAACTGGAAGATGGTTATTCATGATCGAATCAGGAGAATTTTCATGCTCCAGGATGAGTCGGTTACTTCTTTCCTTAGCCTATACACCCAGATCAGAGACAATCTTGGAGCCGTTGGAGAGTTGGTGGACCTATATTCTATGGTGAAGACAGCCTTAAACAACTTCACCAAACCATGGGGTCCATTTATTCATGGCATTGTTTCTAGGGAGGTCATGCTCACATGGGAGAGGATGTGGGATGACTTCATTCAAGAGGAGACTAGACTTGTAGAAGAGGCTTTTGGACAGTAGTAGACAGTGCATGGTGATGAGGATATTTCTCTTTGGATAAAGGGAAAGAAAAAAACCAATCGAGGAGGTCAGCAGGGTCACAAGTTTGGGGCCCCACCATAGGGAGGAGAGAGTAGCAGTGGTCAGAAGAGAGACATGAGAACAGTGATATTCTTTTCTTGTAGGGAGATGGGTCACTATGAAAGATAGTGTCCCAAGAAGAATAAGAAGTCATGGGATGTTTCAACAATAACAACAGAGGAGATTGAGTTCGATGAACAATTTGTGAGAGAGTGTTAATTCGCTACTACTTTGTCTGTTGTTACACCATCCAGCATCAGGTAGGGAGACAGATTTTAGGAGGAACTATTGAATCGTAGTAGTGATTTAGAGGGAGATCAGACTCAGTTTTCATGGATACCATCATCAGGGGTGATTGGTCCACCCGGGATAACTTCAGTTTCAGAGATGTTGATACAGAGGGTTGGTCTAGGGGCTTCATAGCATCGTATATTGATGAGGATTAGTGGCAGGGCACCATAGAGGCTTGAGCCTCACTTGGCTACGAAGATGGGTAGATCGGGTTTTGGTTCCACTTCACATGGAAGCTACTTGGCGAGAGGCTAAGTTGAGGATCTTAGTGAGATGTCGAGATCCTGGTACTCTTGGTGAGATACCAAGAGGGGAAGACTCTTGGTGAGATTCCAAGAGAGTGACTCTTGGTGATATGCCAAGAGTAGTGATCGTTGGTGAGATGCTAGGAGGTAGAAATCCTTGGTGGGAGACCAAGGTGGAGATATTTGGTTTGATACCAAGATCTAGGTGATATTGGATAGGTGGAGAGACACTTACATCTATGGATCATGCATATTGAGAATATCTATGTCATACTACGTGCATTGATCAAGGTACAACGATACTAACCGAGTATTTTCCAGTAGGAAACCATGTCCACTGCAGGGATGAGAATGGGGATGAAGGGCACTTTCCTCGGTAAGAGGGAGTGTTGAGATTTGGGTACCTTGGAAAGTGGCCCCCTTGTGTTTGTGAGATTCTAAACATGTGTGGGAAGTACTGTGTGCCTTGTACCATGTACTTTGTGTCTAATTTCACTTTTACTTAGGATATTTAAGTCGAAAGTGAAATTTGATCATTTTAGCCTAAAATGACAATTAATTCACTTTGTGAGTGAATTAAGGGACATAAAGTGAAACTATGGAAACTTAAGTAAAGTGGGTTTTGAGTTGATATTTACTTGAGGTGATCTCAACCATTGACTTAGGATGAGATGAGATTATCTCATCCACCCATTTATTAGGTTTCCTTATGCATCCTTAAGGAGGGTGCAAGGGCAAAGGAGAGCTCATTATTCACTTGTATGTTCACCAAATGAGTTTGGAGAAGGGAAAGAGGATGAGAATGGAAGCATTGGGAGAGGAGAGCTTGGGTGCCTCCTTTCATGGAGTGATCATGAAGGCTTAGGGCCCAACTTGTTTGTCAAGGTTGTTTTTTCTAAGAGGATGGCGCACTTGAGGAGGAGGGTGCATAGCTAGAAGGGAGGTCTTGCAATGGTGATATTTCTTTGAGGATAGTTTTAGTGGAGAGACAACACACGATAGCACATTGTGGTGCAAGGGTTTCTCCATCAGAGCTTCAGGGAGCAAGGGCGCTTCATTTTAGTGGATAGAGTTATATTTTAGGAGGGCGCAGCTTTCTTGGGTGCATCTCTCACTCTTGAACTTATGTTGCAGCTTGAGACACGATTCTATTGTATCAGGTTCATTTTTTTCATGTACTTTTTGTTTTCCACCTTCTATTTTCCACATATATGTACTTCCATTCCAAACTGGTTTTCCCCGAGGGGATTTTATCCAGGGTCATGTTGACCATAAATAGATGTATGCTAGAGTTTAGAACATCATTATTTCAACTCTGGAAGATCTCTAGGTGTGTTATATAGCTTATGGTATGCATGTGATAACATCTTGTGACAAAACTACATGTTAGAGCACCCATTTGGCCTATGTAACCGTAACAAATCAGCGAAGACATTACTGAACAATTTTTTGTCCTAAAACAGCAGCAAACCATTGTTAAACAGTTGAAAGTTAGAGCCAACTTGAGGTCAAAGCCATACCTAGTTGACAGCTTTATAGGACCTAGAAAATCTTCACTTCCTCAGTGATGATGTGGACTAAGTAATGGATTTTTTTTTGGAAAATTTCACACTTACTAAAATTTGCATAGAGCTTGTATTCTCTTAGCACTTGAAGCACTAACTTTAGGTGATATTCATTCTCTTCCCTTATATTAGAATAAATTAGGATATTGTATATGAAAACCAACACAAATTTGTCCAAGAACTCACTGAGCACATTATTCATCAAGCACATGAAGGTGGTTGGTCCATTGTTAAGCCCAAATGACACCACCACAAATTCAGAGTGTCCATATCTTGTCCTAAAGGATATTTTATGGATTTCTTCATCCTTAATCCAGAATTGATGGTATCTCAACCTCAAGTCAATCTTGGATAAAAAATTTGTACCCCTTAACTGGTCAAACATGTAAACAATTCTTGGCAAGGGATACTTATTCTTAATTGTCATATTGTTTAGTTCTATGTAGTCTATGCACAGCCTGAGTGTGCCATATGTTTTCTTCACAAACAAGGTTGGTTCTCCCCAAGGAGACACACTATGTCAAATGTAATCTTTGTCCAACATCTCCTTCAGTTTTAATTTGAGCTCAACTAGATTCGGTGTACTCATTCTATAAGGTTTTCTAGACATTGGCACCGCTCCTAGTACAAGTTATATTGAGATATTAATGTCGCTTCTTGGAGGTAGACATGGTACCTCTTCTGGAAACACGTGTTTATACTCTCTCAATATAGGGTGCTCCTCTAGGCTTGGTTTATCATCCTCAACAAAGTTCAGTACTTGTATTGCATACAAAGGACATATTTTTCTGAAATACTTCTTCACTTGAAGGGATGATATTTGTCTCACTAAGACATGATTTTGAATTCCTTGTAGGCTCCTTATCTTCCCTTCCTCATCTTCACACTATACTTTTTTACTCTAACAAACCATATTGGCTTTATGGGCATCCAACCATTCCATTCCAATTAGCATGCCATAAGATCCTAAAGGAAGTATGTTTAGGATTTCTTGGGTTGGAATCCCATTCATAATGAATTGGCATGGTGGTATGAAATTTGTTACCTTTATTTGTGTTCCAGTGGCTAGTTGTAGCAGTCATGATTTAACATGGTTTACTTGTTGTAGTTTACATTTATCAACAGTTTGAGGGGAAACATAACTCAAATTAGAACTAGGGTCAATTAGAATGGAAACAAGATGGTTGAAAATCATACCTTCCATCTCCACCACTGAAGCTTGGTGGTAAACTTGTCTATTATCCAAGGCTGCATAAATTTGTGGCATGGTCCTAGCCACCTCATTGAATGTGGAATCTTCCTGGATTTTGTATACCCTTCTACTTTCCTGTTTCCTATGTGGGCATTCCCTTGGAAAATGTTCTTCTCAATATCCTCAAAGTTTTAATGGATCTCTCTTTGTATTATCAGTCTTTCCTGGGGCTAATCCAAAGTGTTTATTTCCACTATGAGATGGAAAGTTCTGTTGATACACACTCTTAATAGGAAGTATCAGCTTAGATATTTTCCCGTGATTCTTAAATATTGAATATTTAAACACCTTCTTCTTGAATCCCAATTTACTATTCTTCTTCCAATCCTTATGAGGTTCTTCCTTGTTCTTGAATTTCTCATAACAATACCTTGCCTTCCGAATAATGTCTTTTAAAGTATTAGGCTCACCGAACTTAGTTATTTCCTAGAAGGATTGAGGCAGCCCAATAATAAATCATTGCATATTCACATTTTCATCCTTTACATAGGGAACATACCTCATCAGCTCGAGAAATTTGTTGATATATTCATCTATGGTGAGTTGTCCTGGCTTAAGTTCATAGAAATCCTTAGTATTTCCATTATAGTACATTTCAGATAGGTACTTATTATTGAAGTGTTTCTCGAATTGTTTCCATGACAACTCCTTCTCATGAATTCCTTTCACAATTATAAGGTCCTCCCACCAGATAGAGGCCTTTCCATTCAAGTTGAAAATGGCTATGCAAGCCTTCAAATTTTCAGAGTAGTCATGGACTCTAAAGTACTTCTTTAATCCAAGCAACCAATTTTTTTTTCTTCCCCCTATTTAATTTCTCCATAAAAGTGGGTGGTTTTTCTTTCTTAAACACTTCAGGTTCATGGCTCTTGGAATTCTTCCTCTTCTTTCTTCTACTCTGAGAATGTGAACTAGTCTTACTGCTGTAAAATTCCTTGGAGTTGTCAATTCCCTCACTAGAGGGTTCTTCATATGAATTCTTGACGTTAGAATGCCTCTTGGCTCTATGTCGAACCTTCTTCGAGGTGATTCTCCTTGTGTTGCTACTTTTAGGGCCATGGTTTTGTACCTCAGGTGGACTCTGGTTTTTCTTGGACTAATGTCTTTCCACATTACTGGTTGTTGGCCCATGCTGCAATTTCCTCTATATATCTGACAGGATTTGTAGCAAAATTACATTTATCTCAATTTTGTTTTCTTTTTCTTTTATAATCCTCTCATTGTCTACTTTAAAGCTTTGTAATTATGCCATGAGGCTTCTTACATTTTCAGCCAGATCTAGGATTTCCATCACTCTCCTTTCATCAAACTCTTCTTCTATGTTATGGGATCTCTCTCCTATATCATGATGTGTCACCATTCTTTATGTTATAGATTTTATTGCTATCCACTGACTGGTTAAGTGTTGATAACAACATTTTATGATAGTTAATTATCCACTAATTTATGAACAACACATGTAATTTTGTAAGGTAAAATCAACTTCATCATTTATCATATAACAACAACATATAGTTCAGGTATAAAACATGTAAAAACAAAATAATGTCTTGTCCTTCTTTTCAATAGAAAAATTTTAATAACCTCTAGCCTCTTATGGATAGGGTAGGATAGGGTTCCCTCCCCCTTAAACGTTTTCTAAGAAAAATTATTCTACTCTTTCATGAGCACAAGAAGGACAAGTGTTGTTTCCTACTCTGATACCACTCTATAAGACACCCAACCCCTTAAGTACCTTTTTAATGGATGACATATTAATTTTTCTCTTTTCCTCAACCATCTCAAAGCCTCCTCTAGAGGATACCATCATCTTTTGCTCACCAATAACCTCCCAATGACTGTATCCATGTTCGAAACCAAGCTATGGATAAAATGTTACAACTTCCCAAGGATTTTGAAATTTCATGTATTGAGTCCATCTTAGTACCACATGGTTCCCCAACACTCGTGCCATCTGTTATGGTTATGAAGTGGCATTTACCACCTGACCCATTTTTCTCCAAATCCAACGGTTTGATTCACTTCATAGATTTTCTTCTTCCTCAGAGTCTTCCCATTGGGGATAGTAGATTTCTAACACTAAATTCACTCTGACATACTCTCTACGACCACATGCACACCGACAGATTTGACCTTCCAATCCAACAGCCCTCGGGGTTGGGAGATCAACGAATCCACTTACTTTGGAGTCGCTAAATTGCACTATTTTTAATGACTCTTCTCATGCTCCTACTGTACTTATCTTACGTGTGTCCCTTGAAGACCTAACAATGAGATTGAATCTCGCATGTTTGTCAACCTATGAACCCAATCTCCTCTTGGATTTATTCACATCGTAAATCCTCCAGATGCCAAATGATTATGGCATGTGACACCATCATTACTTGATACATGGACCCATCATGACACACTTCATCATCGTAGGGTACCATGTCTTGCCCAACTAGGTGCTAACACCTGGCCACTCTTGATAACCTTAGCTGATTAATTATTCCATAATACATCAAAATCTCACTTTTTATGTCTTATTTGTTTAATCCTAAAAAATGTTAATTAACCCTTATTTACTAGAAAATACTAATCATTATTCCATTTTGACTTAGTTAAATTTATCGGCCCTATAACAACGAGAAATTACTCTTTCTTTTACCTAGGGAATTCCACATCCTGAAATGGTTTTTGGTGTTAATTAGGTATCATTTTTATTATGATTATCTCATGATATAATTTAATTATTTATATTATAATATAATTATAAGTAATTATATTATAATATAATAAAACTAATTAGACCATATTACACACACACACACACATATATATAACACTCAGGGTATCGCACTCCAAGCTCTTCGCACTCAAATCACGCATGCCCATCTCGTTTCTCCGATGGCCAAAATCCAAAAGGGGATGGATTTAATATTTAATATTATAATACTTAACATTAAAATATCTCAGGCCATCACACTCTAATCATTTTCTCCCCTCTCATTACTCTGATGGGAAGGATCCAAAAAGGTTGGATTTAATATTTAATATTAAAATACTTAACATTAAAATGTCTCAGGCCATTACACTCTGAACATTTTCTCCCCTCTCGTTATTCCGATGACCAAGCTCCAAAAAGGTTGGATTTAATATTTAATATTAAAATGTCTCAGGCCATCGCACTCTGAGCATCCGCTCCCCTCTCGTTACTCAAATGTCCAGGTTCCAAAAAGGTTGGATTTAATATTTAATATTAAAATACTTGATATTAAAAAATATCAGGTCATCGCACTTTGAGCATTCGCTCCCTTCTTTTTACTCTTACAATCAAACTCCGAAGGAAATATATATATATATATATATATATATATTTGTTGAGAAAGTAAAGGAATTTATGTCTTTAAAATGCTAATAATAAATATATCTTAATAATAGCTCCTCTAAGAGAGTAGGGCATATTGTGCAGAGCATAAATTTTAAAGTGGAAAACTTGGCATGTGTTTGATCCTTGCACAGAAGGGAAAGAAATTCCAATTTTCTCATTTCTCACACACAAGACTGAAAATCACATATTTTTAATAAATAACTTTCTCAACTTAGTATCCAATTTATTTAGACAATTAAGTTGTAAAATTTGTAAATTTACCAGGGATTACCAGTCTTTACCATTCATGCAAAATTTGTTTAGAAAACATATAATAGATAAATACATATATAAATTCATGCAATTTATTTGTTTAACTTATTTTCCACGAGATTGCATTACTTGGAGGTAAAGTAAACTATGGTTTTACCAGAAATTATTATTCTTCTATTTGTGTGCATTTCTTTACTACAATTAGGGAACAATTACTATTTCCAAATATTTCCCCTTTGAACATAAATCCACTGTG
This sequence comes from Picea engelmannii, assembly GCA_009831015.1. Classification (NCBI taxonomy): domain Eukaryota; kingdom Viridiplantae; phylum Streptophyta; class Pinopsida; order Pinales; family Pinaceae; genus Picea; species Picea engelmannii. The sequence goes on from ML788944.1 coordinate 207,179, forward strand.
TAATCCTCGTAAAATGTGTTTCTTACCAAATCCTAATAAAATTTAATTAATCACAATGTATCAGATTCTAAATTTCATTTTATTTCCAATTAAGAACTTGAATTTTCATTTCTCATTCTTTTCTTATTATTTGTTTTGGAATAATTGACCTTTCTTCAATATTTTAGCTATTTTCCTAAGGCCCAAACATAGATTTTATATCTTCTAAATTTTCCAGTATAAAAGTTTCAGGAAAACTTAAAATAAAACATTTTTATGCAGAAATCAAACCTCTTTCCTTTCTGAATGTTTTGTAGAGATTCTAAATGTACATTAATCACCACTAATACATGAAATGGATTGTGAAAACTAAATCAACCACAACATTCACTCACAACACTCCTATTTTAGAAAACGGAAATTCCATAAGTATGGTTATTCATCAAATAAGATCCAGCTATAACATTTTCATAACTACACCCAATTTCTCAAGCCACTTTAAAAGAGATTGAATTTACACTTCTCTAAAACACATTCTACGATATTTATGAACTTAACATTGCAAACATTTGGCAAAGAAATAATTATCTAGAAGATGAAAATAGTTGTAATTGTTGAAGGGTGTACCACTTTCCACCCAACCATAGGCACAACTGCTCCTCGTGCTTTCACAACTGGCCACCCCCTAGCCAAAGTATGGTGCCATGAGAGTAATTCTTCCTTCTGGTCATCAAAGAGAAAGGGACGAAGGTTACTCTCCTTATCCCATAGGAACCTGACAGTCCAGTCTTTTATCCACTAAGAAAGGGGTCATGTTGTGATTTATCACTCAATAACTCAAATTCTATGCAACCACGTTTATCAGCTTGATTAGAAAACACTGCCCAATAGTTCTTGTACCCTGAAAAATATATTTTATGTGTTCTCTTCAGAACCAAAGAGCTTCATATGCTCTCCTTCCTCAGAATTGGTCCCCAAACCCATTCATGTGCATCCTCTCTCTTCTGCCCATGATTTTTCCTTTTCTTCTTGCCTTCTAGAACAATATTTTGTGGGTCAAATCCCTCGATTCAAGGGTTAGATAAAAAAAAATCAGATGGGTACTCTACCCATTCTCTATTTGATTTATGAGAAGGAATTTTCAACTACCAGCTTGACTGGTAAATAAATTCTTTGGGACAGAGGACTATTCTGAGTCTGAGCATTTTTAAATCCACCATAGTATTGGCCTAGTAGGGATCATCTCAACAATTAATGGTTCCCCTCACCATTCCCTCTCATAGAAGCATAATTTGTATTGGCAACACCTTCAACAATTATTCAAAAATTTCCATTTTATTTAATAACAAAAATATCCACATTACCTTCTTTAGCAAAGGTTCATCAATTCCCAAAATCCACACATAACTGATATGTCCATAGTCTCTTATAAAAATATAATTACATTTACAAGATGGGGGAAACAGGGGTATTACAAAGCCCCATGTTAAGCATAAATCCCCATGTAAATCCCTATATATTGTGTTGTTGTATTTCTATTGTTATATTAGCATTGTTGGCTAGACCTTTTAATTGTAATTGTACTCTTGGTATCCTATATATACCAAGGAGACCTAGTTTTAGGATCATCTCATATTGTATATTTTTTCTATTGTAAAAGGATACTTCCCCTTCAAAGAGGCTTCACATTAATTCTTCTATCTTTATCAAAGAATGGAGTTACTTCTCTCTCTCTCTCTTTATGTTATTTTGGTGGTTTGGTGCATAACACCACCATCACACTAATAGAAAAATATAGGTGGTGAATAGGACTTTGGTTCAACTTCTAAGAGACTACAATCGAAAGCATCAAGGACATGGGATGAAAATTCAATTTACATACAAAATTCCTATAATAGGGTTGTCCATGCTTTCACCAACAAGTCCCCTTTTTGAAACAAGTTTTCGATATTTTCCATTGTTGAAAAAATTCGCCATTTTTCATTACTTTTACATGGCCCCGAAAAATCTCCTAGTAAAAATCGTGACTTTTTCACTTTTGAAAAAGTCCCGACCTATACAAAAAATCGATGATTTTTTCCAAAAATGTGTGATTCAACAGAAAAAATCACGGGATGCACCCAGTCCGAGGGGATAAAGACAATTTGGTCATTGTTTTTTGTCATTTGACTTGTTTGTTGTTGGAGAAGGAAGGGTAATGGTTTGTGGTCTTCCTCAATCATTGTGGAGGTAAATAAACAACCATTATCATCACCATCAAGGATTTTTAAGTGGAACAAGGGTTCAATTTCATTTTCCAATTGGTGTTGAATCTTCCATTCATAGGTATGTATTTAAATCCCACCATGTTAATGTTTTTTTTCCACATATTTTTGCAAGTTTGCTTGCCTACGTTTTGGTTATTTTATTGGTCATTTTTCCATGATTTTCGTGCCCATAAAACAAGGTAACATTTTTTTTATGGGACAACAAGCTTGAGCATTGATGTTAATTTTTTCTCCACCCTCTTATTGTCATTTTTCATTGCTAATAATCTAATCTAGAGGTTTGATTTTGCTTACCAATGGGCTGGTTTTGTTTTTTCTAGTGGGGTTTAATATCATTTTCTTGTTTTTTTGTTCCTTAGGGTTGAATTTTGAAGCTGTCAATTTCATCAAAAATATGATGGAGCCTTTGGATCCATTTTGGGTGTATGGGATCCTTGAATATTGGACAAACCGACAATAATTGAGTTGTGAATTATGTGGGAAGAAAATGTCACGAGAGATTTGCAAGTTGAAATATCATTTAGCTAAAATCCTCGGGCATGATGTTGATGTTTGTCCTAATACAGACTCGAAGATTATGAGAATTGCATTTGATTCACTTGAAGCAAAGGATAAAAAAAAAATATGAAGCAACTGCAAAGAAGGTCGAACTTTCAGTTAGAAGTTCAACAACATCTACCCCAGAGGGACAGTGTAGTGGGAGGGACTCCACATATTCAAGTACCTGCAGGTTCACATCTTTTGTTGTTTAACAAACCACCCCTGTAGAAAAACCTTCCATCAAGTTAGTGTTGAAGAAAAAGGAGAAGAAAGAAGCAGACAGGGTTGTGGGGAGGTGTCTTTTTTGGAGTGACATACTTCTCAACATCACCAAGAACAGTCCATTTTGTCAGCCAATATGTGATTCCATTGTTGTTGTTGGCCCAAGGTATAAAATCCCTACCTTTGAGGAGTTGCAAGGACTAATTCTTCCAAAAGAAAAGAAGGACATCAAATCTATATTGACATAGTTCAAGTGGTCATGGGAGATCTCTGGATGCACAATGATGTTTGATTGTTGAATGGATAGGAAGGGTAGGTCCCTTCTCAATTTCTTGGTACATTTTCTTAGAGGTACCATGTTTATCAAATCAGTGGATGCATTAGCACATGTGAAAGATGAAACATTGTTGTGTGAGATGATGGATGTGTTCATCCAGGAGATTGGTTTTCATAATGTGGTGTAAATAATAACATTTAATGCATATAATTATGTGGTTGTTGGTACGTTGCTTATGGATAGGTACCATTCATTTTTCTGGTCTCCATTCACTATACACTGTATTGATTTGATGCTTGAGGATATGGGGAAAACCTCCTTCATCAAGGAAGTGATTGATAGGGCTAGGAGTGTCACCAAGTTCATATATAACCATACTTTTTTCTTAGCTTCATGAAGACACACACCAAAAACAGGGAGTTGGAGTGTCTTGCAATCACTCATTTCCCCACCAACTTCATTACTCTTTGGTCGTTGCTTCAATGTCAGTTTGACTTGAATAAAATGTTTGATTGTGATGAGTGGTGGGATTATACATATAACAGGAGAAAGGATGGGAAATCCATTGCCAGATTGGTGTACAACAACTCCTTCTAAGGAGTGGAAGAGGTGTGCTAAATGAGTGAACATTTTGTAAAGGCTCTGAGATTGGTTGACAGCGATAAGCCTGTAATGGTATATTTTTACGAGGCCATGGATAGGGATAAAGAAGCTATCTAGGATTATTATGTGGGAAAGGGTAGCCACACGTTTTGTAGAAAGATGCTATTATGGGATTTGATTAATACTCGATGGGCCAAGATGCTCTGTTGACCCATTCATCCAATAACAATTTTCCTCAACCACGCATTTTCCTACAAATGAAAATTTGATTTTGATGGCGAGGTAATGGAAGGGCTCCATACTTGTCTTCAGATGATGGTACTTGATGTTACGATTCGCCTCAAAATTAATCGTGAGATAGATATGTATCGGGATGATACCATACTATTTTGATATGAAGATGTTGTTGTTGCAAGGACTATTTTGATGCCATGTAAGCCATTAGAATTTACAATATAGTTCAAATTAGAATTTTATGTTTTTAAAATTTAAATTTAAATTATGTGTTTTAAAATTTATTTTAAAGTTTAATTATGTTCTATTTATGTTCTCTTTCTTTCTTATTTGTTGTAGATGTTTGGTGGTGAAACTATGGTGCAAGGACACCAAATTTACAGATATTTTCCATATGAATCTTGATTCAAACTTGTACCTCTTCAATATGTGAGCACAATTGGAGTGTATTTGAACAAATACAATGAAAGAAAATGCATCGGGTTAGAACTTATAAGAAATTACATTTATTGTAATTTATGAGTCTATGACCCTCAAAAGCTCAAAGTCATTAAAAAATTTATGACCCTCTTATAGCTTGGAGTTCTCATGTCTCAATGACTTGGTGTATGTCCATTACAATATCCTACTATGGTTGAATCAAATGGATAGAACACCGGATGTGGATGTCATTTCCTTGGACAATATTGATGTATTGTCTAAGTGGAGGGTGTAGGATGAGATTCCTATCATGGAGGAGGTACCTACATGGTTAGAGGAGGAACCCGAATAATAGAAGGACCTAGAGGAGCAATAGGAGGAGGAGGAGGAGGAGGAGGAGGAGCAAGAGGGGGGAGGAGGAGGAGCGGCTTGAAGACATCATGGAGGGTGATGTGCTAGCATCAACACAAACTTCTACACTTATTGATACACCTACTCCTACACACAACAATCATTAACCACTATCAGAATCAAGGCCTTCTATTGTCACGGGTAGGCCTGAAAAACAACCCAATATCTTTTCCCATAAAAGGGGGAGAGGTAATTGATATTTTACAACTAGCTGCTAGTTTTTTTTCATTCATTGAATTGTACATTAGACATCTACCTCGTGATGATGAGATACATTTATAATTATAAATGTGATGTCATTTTGTATTGGTTATAACTTCTGGCCCTTCGGGATTCAGTATCGACTTTGATGTATAATTTTTTATTTGGCATCCACTACATATATATCAGTGATTTCTCCATATTTATGTACCAATGTGTTTATCTGATGTTTTTGTTGCTTTATATGTTTAAAATTTTGAAAAAAAATAAATATGTTTTGTATTTTTTAATTTTTGTTGCAGTTTTCCTATTTTTTGTTGACTTTTTCCGACTTTTACCGAAACGATTTTTTCCGAACCCTCTCCGACTTTTTTCCAATGACGATTTTTTCAACAATGATATTTTCCACCATCACCGTGTGATATTTTATATGGATATTCTAAAGAAGGGGCATTAATCTCAAGTGATGCATTAAAGGTAGAGAAGTTCATGAATAGGATCAAGAAAATCCACCTATAGGTTCAAGAGAAGATAAATAAATCTCGATAGAAGTACAAGACTAGACATGACCAACATAGGGTTAAAAATAACTTCAAAGCAAGAGACATATTTCATTTGCACTTTAACAAAGAAAGGTTACAAGGACTTGGAAAGAAAAACAAGGCCCCAGGATATGAACCCTTTGAGTAATTGAAGAAGGTAAGAACAAATTCTTATAGATGAAGTCTTCCACCTTATATATGAATTTACTTAGTAGTAAATGTAGACAACTTTGAACTCTATTATCACCTTTTCAATGTTAAAAGGAATAACCTATCTTCAATAGATGTCCTAGGTATTAATTTTTTTGTGACATATTTCATAGCCCTCTTTATTTATGCCCCAAGTTAATATTGGTCCCATATATTATCCACATTCAAATCACTTACTAATCCTCAACATGCTTCCTCTTGTTTCGAAAACCATAACAATTTTCTTGCTCAAGCTATGTTTATACTAGATTAGGCTTCATCCTCTTTTGTCCTTGTAAAATACCCATATCCATATCCATATGTAAATGAAAATACACCCCCATAACATTTATATCTATTGGTATATTAAGATACCCTTCTCACCCCCTTTTTACCGAACGATATATTACTAAACTTTTAAGTAAGTTTAAAATCCCCAATTATATGAATGAGTGTGTTAGGAATCGAATAAGTAGTGCACCCCAGTGATTTATTCACATCTTCAATAGTGGAGACAATAAGGTATGTAGGTTCATGTTTCCTTACTCTTAGGGAGAATAGATGAAGCAATTGATAACATGATTGGAAACAAAAAATTTGTCATCCAGCAAAGTCACCTATGTTTAAAACTTCAAAATTTGTTTTCACCTCTTTATATGGATTCTTATGAGCTTAATCCCAAGTGATATTTAGAGAGGCCATGCAACATTACACCAATAAATGATAGGGAGCCATGTTAACTACTTAAAAAAATATTTGCAAACCACAAAAAACCATGTTGACTACATTTCACTACTTATAGAAGTACTTGCAACCACACACTATATTCACATATTTTACTAAATAATTATGAAGGAAAGTAAATCATATAACATGTCATATTAAAAAGGAAATAAAAACATATCCATAACATTCATGAGTAAACAAAGACATAATACCTAAGTATTTTTTAGATGTGGTCGTGTGGTTGAGACAAGGAGTTATCTTACTAAATATCCAAGTTCAAAACATGGCGAGCGTAGAGGCTCCTTGGAAATTAAAATATCAATAAATTATGAAAGTGTGTTTCATATGCAACATTTCCTCAAAAGGATATGTTTGTTCCTATTCGTTAAAAGCCAATGTATTAGTGTTTCAAATGCAACATTTGCTAAAATATCTATAAATTTAAAAGTGTTCCATATGCAACATTGGCTCAAAAGGATATGTTTCTTCCTATTCCTAACAAGCCAATGCATTAATGTTTTAGTGTAAAATGCCAATACTCAAGTATGGTGTAGATTGGAGAGTGTAAATGGAGAGATCATAGTGAATTTGGTTTGGTTTTTTTGTGTTTTGATGCAACCAATTTAGTATTAAATTCTTCTAAAGTTATTTTCTTCCAAAATCTAAAGTTATTTTCTTTCAAATTGTTTGACAAAACTTGATTACACTTCAATATAATATAAAGATTTGTGTAAAGTTATTTTCTTCCAAAATCTAAAATTATTTTCTTTCAAATTGTTTAAAAAAACTTGATTACACTTTCATATAATATAATAAGTAAACTCGACATTATACCATTATCAAATTATTTTCCAATTCATTCCAAAACTTTGAGAATAAATATGTTAAGAAATAAGTTGTAAACCTTGTGAAAAAAATAACAACTTATCTGCATAATCATTTAAACTACAACCAATTGATTATTAATTTAATTATCTCTATCCTTTAGAATATTTTAAAACATAAAACACATACAAAATATTTTAAGATTTTATTTTGACCTATGAAAAAATTACGTAAAAGTAACCTAAATGTAACGTCCTGGTTTGGCGGAAGAAATTGTGGACCTGGGATTGTGCCCACAAAATAAAACTATTTATTTGGCTATATGTGGAACTTGGAATAATCTTCAAGGCAAAGGATGGAGTGGGCCCAACATCTGCTATTTGTGCCTAAAAGAACGAGAGACTGTAAAGCACTTGATGTTAAATTTTGTTTTATTAAAAAAGTGTGGGCAAGGGTCAAAATAACTCTAAATTTCACATCTGTTTGGGAAAGATCCACAGTGACAGATTGCTTTGAAAGATGGAATAAACAGGATTTCATGTATCTCTTTATGCCCGCCTTTATAAGCTGGTACGTCTAACTGCAATAAGGTCATCTTCGAAAATGGAAGTCCTACTATTCAATAGGTGGTATGTAGATCTCTGGGAAGAGTTGGAAGTCACAATAAAAAGGTGAAAGTACAAACCATAAGTTCTTCAAAGCCCCTATCCAAAAATTACGTGACAACTGGTTGGTTCGATGGAGCAGCTCAACTAAATGGTTATCAAAGTGGTGTTGGAAGGGTGTTAAGGATAAATGATCATTCGGTATACATATAGACTTTAAATTGTAGGCCAGGTTCAAACACTAGGGAAGAACTTTTGGGTATTTGGACAACTTTAACAGTAGCATCTCGGCTATACATCACAGAAATAAAAAATTTGGAGACTCAAGAATAGTCATAAACTGGCTAAACAACAAAGGAAATCATCATGTTATTTCTTTGAACGGCTGGAAAGAAAGAATCAGATACCTCAGCAAAATTCTTCCAAGTCAATTTTTTTTTCTCATATCTACAAAGACAATAATAAAAAGGCAGATGGAATATCCAAACAGGCTCTTCAAATGCAAGAAGGAAGAAAGATAGCTTTCAATATTTTGGAAGGTGGAAATGAGTTCCCCACCTTGTTCTTAAACCTGAGCTAGCTGTCTTTTGGGGAAAATTATCTCCTATTTTTGGTATTTTATGCTCTTTTTGTCATAGCTGATGACGCCTGTCATTTTTTTTAATGGGGATTGTTTTTAGGAAAAAATGATATAAAAGTTACCTAAATGTAAAGTCCGTCTTTACGGCAATTTTTTAAAACAAAATGTAACCAATTAAATAAAATGAAATAAAATTTACCTTGCTGTATAAATCTTTGAGGAAGGTCGCGAAGTCGTTTCCCATCCCCAAATACGAAGGCCAAATCGCAAGGCTTACCATCACCCCAGATATAAATAGGATTCCTTTCCGCGACAAAAAGGAATTTCGATTTCCCTGTAAACGATTTCCCTGTAAACACATGCATTTCAACATGAATTTGCAAATATATGCATTGACAAGGTAAATTTCATATAACGTTTTAACCGGAATTGAAAACTATATTTGAATTATTATGTGGTAGTTATGAGTGTACGAATTTTGGGTGTGTAACTTCCTATTTTACCAATGAGGATCGAAAATATAACAAATTTAAATTATTTAAAATTAATTTTAATTTCAAGTTTAATTTTGATAACAAATTTAAATTATTTAAAATTAATTTTAATTTCAAGTTTAATTTCGATAACAAATTTAAATTATTTAAAATTAATTTTAATTTCAAGTTTAATTTTGTTTAAAGTTTTATCGATGATTAGAGATATTAGTTTATTTATTATATTATTTTGGTTAAAATCATTTTTTGGTTTTAGAATAAGATTTGAAATTATTTTGCATTGACTAAGAGTTTATAGTAATGAGATGTAAAGACACATTTTGTATTGGCTAAAAGTTTATTTTCTTGAGATGTAAAGACACATAGATATAAATTAAACCCATCTAAATAAAAATCTAAACTTAGATAGTAATATAAAAAATAAAATAAAAAATTACCCTTTTAAACTTCCTTTGGAAACCCCACCTTTGAACCATACAATTTTAATACATGAATACTACAAAACAGTGTCTTCCCTATTCAAGTGAAGAAAACAAACATTGAACACCAATGTGTTCCAATGAAACATGGAAAAAGGGGTACAACGTTGGATATAGAGAGGGGACAAACTATAAGTTTAACATATGTGCCAAGCATGGGTGAAATGTGAATGACATGATAAGTTGGGTATTGAATGATCTTATCATGGTTATTGTTTTTATTCATCTATGACTTTTTAATTTTCTCTTATATTAAATTAAATATATAAACATAATTTTTATTTGAGATTTAAGATGGTAGTATTAATAACAATGTATTTAATAAGAAAAAATATTTGATATTTAATTTAGATTGTTCTATGTTTTGATATTTTTTTACAGGATTAGAGTGATATAAAGAAGGAAAATAGTTATTTTCTATTACTTAAATTATATTTATGAATGTATAAATAAATTCGGTGTTTAAAAAAACTCTTATAATATTTTGATTATATAAACTTAACTACTCAAATCTAGAGATCTAATCATTTTTCACTGAATTTCTAACAAAATTAAACCAAAAATATCACCACCAACCATTACTTCAACAATACCTGGATAAACTACACCATACTCGTGCGAATTGTGACAACCGAGAATCGTCTGCAACATGTAAATGAATTAGGTCGGTTTATCCACTCGGGCTTAAATAAACATGACCTAATAATGGTAGAGAATGTATGAAAGATATAAGCATTGGAATAAGCGTTGAGAATATAATCGACACTGGAATTACCATTCTAAAACTGCCCCGCAGAGATAACCGCGGATGCCCTGCCAAACCGCCCTGCAAAGGAAACTGCGGAAGCCGTTCTACAATTTGATATTAGCCATGTCCAGAAATTGTTAGAAGCTAGAACTAGCCTGTATGGAGGTCATAACATCTGCTACAAGAGTATTTGGAAGATGAAAATGCATACCTTCATTCATCTTCCAACTCTTCCCGCACCATTTCTCAGGCTCAAGAGACACCATCGCAGACTCACTGTCAGTAGGATTATAGCCAGCCATACTCCACATTTTGGATATGTGTCTGCAATCACGATTCCAACAACATCAAACGAGTTGTACTCGTTTTTCTAATCAAATTCAACAAATATTTCCTAAACCTGAATTCAGAGATCATAAACATGCCTCTCCCCCAAAATGGAAAATAATTCTGGGAAGAAGGGAGCGCGCAGTCTACTCTGTGCAATGCAGTTTAAAATACTGCGCACCAAACAGGTTAATCGAAAGAGTTCTCAAAACCACTATTCAGTACACAGACTTTTGGCTCTGTGAATATACACCCTAAATGAAATGATTTGTCAATGTCGAATAAGATAGTGCTATGCTTAGCACATAATACAGAAACTTGTCAATACACAAAATGCTTGATATTAATGAACTTTCTACCCTTGAGTAAAAAAAATACAATGTCAAAGATGAACTTCAGCTCCAATGACTTCTTCTACTAACTATACAGTCTCAGACTTCTTTACTCCTCAACTACTATTGGTTCTCTGCTGTTCTCTCTACCTCTCTTTTCTGCTCTGCATCAACTGCTTCTCTTCAGTATTATGCCTCTGAATCGACTAACTAAACTACTCAGACTTATATCAAACTTATAAGGACTCAACTGAGACTTCCTGCAATAGCTAAGATGCACTCAACATTAAACATTAAAGACTGTCATTAATTCGACTACTCACAAATTGACTGTCAGACAAATCAGAGTTAAAGATCTCACCTACTTGTAAATTTACAATTTCCAACAATAATTTGGATAATTGATTCATGGGGAATGGATTTTCTTCTGCAATAATCTTTAACTTAACATAACATTTCTTCTATACTATACGTCAAGTAAGGTTCTGTCCTACTATATTGCTGCAAAAGTTCATTTCTAATCAAATGGCAAGCTACCATATTACTTACCTCTTCTCTAAAATATCACATAAACGATGCAATCGCCCCTCTTTTTCAATGTGCTTCAATATTTCCCTGACCAATTAACATTCAAGTAATAAGACTCTTTTGTTTCTAAGATCAGATCCATTCAGACAATCAAATTATATAAACAATAACTTGAACTTGTGGGATTCTCGGTTTAAAGCACATAAAACCGTCCAATCTATGACTTTTGCTGCATATAAATTAATGACACTAAAACTAGAGCTTACGAGATTTTAGTCGTATTGGATTTCAAAGAAACATCACAGTTATCCAGCAGATGCTGAATCTCCATCTCATCAACATGGGAGGTGCTTCCATCATTTAACATGATAGACTTCTGGTCCAGCCAGCCCTCCTCTGGCTTGTTTAAAGCCCGGATTCCAATTCTTGTAATACGTAGAGGCTTCGGAAGCTTTATCATGCCATGACCCAATACAGGATTTGCTGCAAAATGCATGTAACACTCAATGGGTCAGCGCAAATAAGCATTAAAATCATCATGAGATTTCACTGTTTCTAACCCTAATGTCTGCTGATAGAGCTTACCAGCGCAGGTTTTCTGAGACAGATAACGGAAAAGGACAATCCTGTTGAAGAAAGAGAAGCTGGTGGCCATGGTTGGTCATGTGGAGACAAGATTGAGTTTTGGGGCTCAGCACAACCGCACAATATGGTCTCAGTCGCAGCTTGCTTGCTTGGTCGAGCTCATACTGTTTTTAGTTCAACGTTTGCTAAGTGAGAGTTTTTTTTTCAATGGATATTATTGAATGGTTTTGGCTAAAAGTTTTATCTTTTTAGTTTTTTTTCGTCTGAATTAGTGATGTAAATTTGGGCAAAATCACTATTTTCTGTTATTTAAATTGCATTTCTGAATATATAAATGAATTCAAATCTACAAACCCAACTATTCACTCAATTATTCATCACCAGATTTCCAACAAAATCAAACAAAAAAATTATTTAAAAACAACCAAAATTATAACGTTTAGAATATACTTATTGAATTGATTATTTTGAATGCAATTCAATAAAATAAACTGTTGGTCAAGCTCATATTGCCTTGGGTTTAACGTTGGTGGAGCTCATATTGACTTGGTGGATAGACCATATTTGTCTTGCCCGCGTAGTTTAATAGACCAAGTTTGTCTAACCCGCGTAGTAGTTGCGTTGGAAAGACATCACTCAAAGTGTCTTATGAAAGCACTCAAACTACGTTTGTATATAATATGGATAAGTGTTGTTTAATTATTTTATGTTTTAGTTTGTTTTGTTTGAATTTGGAGATATAAATTTGTATAAATAATTTTATGTTATTTAAATTGTATTTTTGAATGTAATAATGGATTTAGTTTATTAAAATAAAATTGGGCAATTTAAATTATACAAAATTAACTATCAAATATACAGATCAATAATTTCTCATCAAATTTTTAGCAAAATTGAAAAAAAAATATCCCCTACAAAAAACTAAAACTTAGAATAATTAAACTAAAACCTATGGATTCATTGGAAATAAAAGTATGACCTTTGTCCACTCTGGCAAATATAAAATAAATAATGAAAACCAACAATTCAATGCATCCAGGTCACCATCTTATTTTGAAATATTTTAAACATGTTCTTTAAGTCAAAGCTCGGTGATTTTGATATACAACCAACTGGGTTCGATGCATCTATGGGATTTTATTATTGAAATTGTATAGATGTGATTTTATTTAGAATAAGAAAAACTGTAAACCAGGTTGGATGCATTTATGAGATTTTATAGATGAAATTCAATGCATCTATGGAATTTTATTCTTGAAAATGTATACATACATGTGATTGAATTTAAAATTTAGAAAAAAATGGGTTTAAGGTGAAAATTGATGATTTAATATATTATAAATTAGCATTAATATATTATTAAAAGTGATTGATATATGTAAATGATTAACATTTTTTATTTTAAAAAATAAATAACAATTTAATGAATCTGCTCAAAAAAAAAATTAACTTTAATGTCTTACCAACTCAAGTATTTTGAGTCAGATAATGGAAATGGACAATCATATTGGAGAAAGACATGTTGGTGGCCATGGTGGGAGATCTTATCGCTTCCTGACTCCATCCAATATGAATTCATGGAAACTATGACCTTAGGCAACCCCAACAAACATAAAATAATGTAATCCACTAGTTCATTTGACAGAGGAAAATGGGTTTAGAAATTTAGAAAGCTAACAAGAATTGTAAATTTTACTGGTTGAGATTATATATTTTGGGTGTTTTGTATTTATGAGAGATGAAATTATATATTTCTAGTATTTTGTGTTTCTAATAGGGTTGAATCTCTTTTTATATTCAAAAACACTATTTAAACTATAAAAATAATAGTTTAATCAACAATTACATTACCAAATTCCAATACTAATTATTGGAAAAAATCAAAAACATAAAATACACCCAAATAAACTCATCCCTCCTTGCACAATTTTGTTTTAATGCATCTATGTTACTTCATCTTATTTTTAAAAATTTAAAACACTTTTTTTAAGTCAAAACTCGGTGATTTTGTAACAATGTGATCTCAGCGGCCCCTTACTTGGTTGGTCGAATTCATATTTCCTTGGGTTTAACATTGGTCGTTTTGGATCTACAGCACGCAGATAGACTGTGATAAAGTGTGTACTGGGCATTGTGATAAAACACTTAATAAAATGATTTCTTCACAATGTATTACTCTTTAACACATAAACTCACAAACATAACAAAACACTCATAAATACTCATGAAAATGTCAACACACAAAATTCTTGATATATATTAAAAGACTGATGTTGCGCAATAAAAAACTATGATGAGCTTCAACTCGAACAACTTCTGCGGACTTACACACACACAGCTTGTGCTCTCATACTTCTCAGACTCCTCACAGCTGCTACTGCTTGCTAACTTACGACTTTTTTCTCTCTACCTCTCTGTCTCTGACTACATACAGACTTGGACATATATAGATAAGACTAAAACTTCCTGTAGAAGTAAAAAAGACTCAAGCAATAAAGACGTCAATAAATGCAATTGAATTCTATCTACTTAACAAAGCTTGATAAAGATAAAGATCGGCTCATAAATAACTCCCCTGCTTGCTCACTCACAAAACTGAGTTTGTGTAAACGTAGAGCTCACGAACTTGAAACTTCCAGGTTGATTGACTGACTGATTGACTAAGTCGGCGGAGACTTAAAGCACACTGACTTGTAATTAATATTTCCAACACTCCCTCTTAATTATAAGTAGGTGAGTTTACAAAATACACAATTTTATCAAAAATTGAATTTACATGAACTGTCAAACATATGTTACTGCGTCGACTCCTAGACAACTGTGCAGTTTCTAAAATGCATCTCTTGCCAAAGATTTTGCGAATACATATGTGACTTGTTTTTCTAACCTGCAAAATTCTAAACAAATTTCTTTGTTATTCACTAATTCTCTGATAAAATGATACCTTGTATCAATGTGCTTGGTTTTCTTGTGAAACGCGTGATTTTTGGATAACATGATGGCAGAGTTGTTGTCACAAAATACTGTAGTTGGTTCTTTTTGTTCCTGTAACAAATATTTTAACATTCTTCTCATCCAAAATGCTTGAGAATTTTCACTTGTAGTTGCGATATATTCAGCTTCAGCTAAAGAAAGAGTCACTATGGGTTGCTTCCTTGATGTCCATGACACTATACCTGTTCCAAAATGAAATGTGTACCCTGAGATACTTTTCCTGTCATCTATGCTCCCTCCACAATCACTATCAGTGTATCCAATAAGTCTAAAATCTTCTGAAGTAGAATACATAATATTAAAATCTTTTGTTCCATTTACATATCTCATAATTATTTTTCCTTCCTTCCAATGTGATTCTTTTGGAGTTTCCATAAACCTTGAAATCAGGCTCACTCCATACATAATATCAGGCCTTGTTGTTGTCAGATACATGATATTTCCTACCATACTTTTAAACAATGTGGGATCCACCTTGGACCCTTCATCTTCCTTGCTTAATTTCAATCATGTTATGACAAGTGTTGGGGCTACTTTGGGATTTATCATATTGAATATTTTCAAAATTTCAAGTGCATACTTAGATTGTGAAATAAATATACCATCTATGGACTGGTGAACTTCAATACCCAAAAAATATTTCATAAGCCCCAAATCAGTTATCTCAAACTCATTCTTCATGACTGAATTAAATTCTTGTATGCCAAAATCAGCTATAAAAATCAAATCATCCACATATAAGAAAAAAATCAACATATTACCCAGCTAATTTTCTTTGATGTACAATGTTGGTTCACATTAATTTCTATAAAATTCATTCTGAGAAAGGTTGATCTGGATGGATCTAGGGAACATCACGAAACTTTCAAAAGTTTCCTAAGAGGCTCAGAATGGCCTCAGTAGGCAGAGAAAGGGAAAAATTCAAAGTTCCCAAAACTCTATAAAAATGACATGATCTTGAAGAGCACGTCACATGATTTCCAACGGTGCAAGTGGCTTGTCAAACAGAGTTACGGATTGAAAGATATTCACAGTCAAAGTTTGGTCAACCCAGCCCAGTCAGCACAGAATGAGGTAGCATCTATACGGTTTACTTCATCATTCGTAGGGATGACTTCATCATCCATACAACATACATGGAATGTGCAGGAGGTGACACGTGTCATGTTGACGTCAACATGGTGGCATGGCAGCACCAGAGGTTTCCACGTGTCACTTGTTGGCACAGGGGCAGACCCAGGGTTCAACGCTTCAACAACACACCAAAAAAACCCTAGCTATCAGCCCTTTCGGTAACACCTGCGAAGAATATGAAATCTCACCCGAGGTAGAGGTAGGGGGAGTTGCAGGACTCAAGTGTATACAACCTAGCTGGGACACAGATCTGTGATTACAACACTTAACAGAGCACTTAGCGGTTAACATTCATTAGTCTTTAACCCTTATTCACATCACGGTTAAAACCCTAATTACATAATAGCACAGTATCAACCAAGATAAAGCACATCTAACCATTCAACACATAGCATCAAAGAAGATCTACCATTTATTCATATCATAAAGCACTAAGCATTCATGGATTTATCTATCATACATCAAGATCATCAATTAAATACATAAACATCAAAGAACAAAGCACATCAACACAGAATATATGTGGTTCACCCTAGTGTGGGGCTAGGTCCACCAACTCTTCTTCTCTCTTATTAGCTTCCTCCAATCTTCTTACATGCATAGAGCCACAAATCTAACTCCGCATAGGACAAGAGGTCTACGCGCACCTCGTCAGATCCTCCTTCGTCGAGTTAGGTCAAAGAACAGAGCCTTGCACAGTCTGTGCACAAAGATTCTTACAATCACTTGCACTTGGATCTGTAAGTCTTAACACACAGTATGCATGAAGCATTCACAACTATTTGTACTTAGCTTAAATCACCAAGCACTGGAACTTGCACTTAGCAAAGTCATCACATTAGCACCAAGCCATCGGCCCCTTATTACATCACCTAACTACTTATTTATACATTACAAATGCAGCCTAAACATGGGTAAAACAATGGGCCGACATCCCATACCCGTTACATAAACCCTAAACCTAAAAAGCTCGTAAAAGGGGGTGATATCCCACGATCTATGCTTCACCTGGGTGCTCCATCTTCAACCAGACTGTTGAAGTCCCAAAAATGGTCAAACATGACCAGCGTTTCCTCAAAACCTAGTCAAGGGCCAAAAGGTCCCCAATACTCACCTGTGACTCGTCCCGAGTCACTCTGATCTGGGCAACTCTGCTTTGAAGGCCTCGAGCTTGGCTTGAGCTGCCTCGACTTGCTGCTTCGCCAGAGCATCCTACTCGGTGAACTCCTGGATGACTTCCTCGGTGATAGGCCCTTCTGGGAATTGTTCCACTTTGGTGACCACCTATTCCAGTTGTGCACCTTTTCCCTCAATTTCTTCAAAAAGGGTGCAGGCTCCATCCTGCACTGGCTGGAGTCTCTGGGTCACTTCCATGACTCTACTCTAGATGGAATTGACCTATTGTTGAACTGCGCACACCTCCTGTGACCTTTTCATCTTCTCCAACTCCAATCTACTCTGCAAACAATTGATCTTTCTCTCTCTGGATCTGCTCTCTGTCCTCTTCAAACTTTTCTCGAAGGTCATCTTTATATTGCTATGTAACCCGACTTTTCTCTAGGGATTCCTCTTTTTCTTGCCTCAAGGTCTCTGTGGCCTGTTCTTTTTCCTCTTGTACTCGGCGAAGGTGAGCCTTTGTTGCATCTGCTAATCTACGTAGTTGGGCAGGCTCATCTCCTACTTCTATACCCCCTGATGACAATGGTGCAGTAGACACTATGTTGGTGAATAGAGAGCCTGTTGTACCCCTTTGAGCTCCATCTCGATCATGTCATACATTTTCTCCTATTTGGCTTTGTTTCACTGCAAAATGTCCTCTGAGGTATCTAATATAGCTGCGATGATGAGGTCAATATCATCCACTGTAAGTATAGTCTGTAATTGAGGCTTATTGGCTCGTGACTTCTTCTGTGTTGAGGGTTTCTTTGGAGAAACCTTTCTTTTCTTTGACGCCTCGGCCTCTGCAAGGGGATCTTTAGGCGGTGTCACTTCACCGTGTTCCTATTTTTCTTCTTCCCCTTCCTCTTCTTGGTTTACTTCGTCACCTTCTCCTCCTCTAGGTGAATCAAGTGCAGTTTCCTCCGATGCGTTGTTTAGTTCATGCACCTTTTCCTTCTTTTTCTTCTTGTTTTTGTTGGGTCCATCATACTCTTCCCAGGTGACTACAAAACTTCCAATGAGGCCGGGGTCGGAGAGTTCTATCTGTTTGATTGGTACAAGGAATTCTGTAGGCCATTCCTTAGTTATTTCTTCCATATCTTCCTTGGTGAGTTTGTAATAGGATTGGAGCTCTTCCTTGTGTTTGTCCCCGTGCGCAATGATATAAATGAAGTGCCTGTCAGCATGGAACTCCACTATTGGCCTGAACCTATGGAGTGTATTTGGCGTCATGCAAGGGAAGGATTCAATGGCCCTCTTCAGTTGCAAGTAATATGTGTGGAATACCGCATTGGACTACCATTGCTTCGCCATGTTTCTCGAATACCACAGGGTAGTGAACCTCACGGCCAGTGGTTCAGACAGCTTGACTTCAGGGAATGTTTCTCTCTCTAGCATCTCCCAAGCGACAAAGGAAACAAGGATCAACAACCAACTGAAGTGAAACTCGTAGCCCTGGTCTTGTGCTTCTCGACAATCCTGCTCCAACTGGTTGACGAGGTAGCTCACCCAGTTCATATGCAACCCTTCAACACACTTTCCTGCGAGGTCGATGATGAACCCCCTGCCCTGCGTTGGTCTATTATTCATGATGAGCTTTCCTTCTATCAACTGACAAGATAGGTGCACTATGCCATTTTGGATGGAGGCTACCTTGTAGCCCCGCTTCCCTTTCTCCACATCACCATAGTTATCTTTTATTCGCTACGCCAGGGTGCGATCTGCAACCTTTCCTAGGTAGAAATCTTGAGGGTTCGGTCCTTGCATGCTTAATTCAGTGATCCAGTGGATCAGCACCAAATCTACAGTGATGTGCCTATCCAACCACAAGCAACCGCCATGGAAGCACGACATGAGGATTTTAACGCACACGTTAACCTCCCGATGTTTGTCGAAGTGTGGTATCTTCATCACATTAAGGATTGTTGATATCACGATGTCCATGGTCTACCGTTGGGGGACTATATTCTGTTTATTCCCCATTGTCTTTGTCAAGTACTTATGTGGTGTGATAATTCCATAATTATTGTGGTCTCCTAAGTTGAAATCACTGATCTTGAGTGCCAAAATCTGTCCCAACTATGGTCCAACTGCACGTATCCCCTTCGAGAGGTACACAGTGATCATTGTATAGTCAAAATCTCTCAGGACGTTGTCATGACTAACCACGCTAGCTAGAGGCGGGATATAGTCGGGCAAGACCAGCGGAATGAGATTTGCATTCGCCAAGTCGCTGCAGTGCTTACTTATTTTCTTTTTCATGGTTGGGGATGGCCCAAATCAACATGTAGTTGATGGGGATGCTTGCAATCCTTTCATCAAGGAGGCTTGTACTCCTGCGAACATTACCTTCTCAGCCATAAGGTATATTAGAATCTCCTCGACAGACTTCTCTACTATGCTATGTTCATCTAACATACACGTGGGTGATCAAATATCTCGGGTAGGTGAACAAGCACTCAAGGTAAGTAAAGAAGATGGAAAAGTCTCAATAAGCACAGCGCGATAGCTATCAGTTCTTTGTGGGCTCAAATAATCACAATTTGCAAAAGTGTTTGCAGTGAGACATTCAATGGATTAAATAGACAATGTCGTAACAGACTCCTCCAATGGGTAGGAATGTCTCAATCTATACAATTCCATCCGTTATGGCACGGTCCCAATGGTCCAATGGCAATGTTTTCGGGAAATAACTGTGTTTCTAGACATTTTGGAGCATCGTTCTAACGGTCGAGACGCCTCCAATGATCATATATCTTTGTCGTTGAGAAGTGTTATTCTACACTATTCTTCTATTCCTACGAGGTTCAAGTTCTACAATTCTATCTTCCGTGAAGTCTTTTCTGGAACCTCCTATAATCTTTCTAACTTTTCTTTCTTCTTACTGAGATTTCTTGCTTTCTTCCCTGTGATATGTGTCTCTGGATTCCTTTTTCCATTTTTATTCTTGTCTTCTCTTAGCATAGTAACTTCGCATTGTTGAGGGTATTTCAAAGGATTTGAGTGTAATACTTATTCTCTTACTATTTCTAGGGTAGGTTCTCTTCTCTCCTGCATGGATAAGTTCTTTAATCCTTCTTGTGTCCTTTCAACTTTGACAACCAGTTCTCTGGCCTTCTTGTCCTCTTGTTCTTCTATTAAGCGTGTTATTCTCCGAGCCATGAAATCCCTTAATTCTTGCTTTTTTTTTTCTATAGCTTGATCTTCTTCTTTCCTTCGGATCTGATCTCTCTCAATCCAAGTCTTTCCTAACAAAAGTGAAAAAGGAGCGTTGTTCTTGACAAACTTAATGACCTCAAATTCTTATTTTGTTGATGTTCCATGGGAAATCACATGTACATGAGTAAGTCTTACACATAGGGTTATCATCTTTACTTTAAACAAGCCTATCCCTCCCAATGAAGAAACCATAACAGGCTTTCCCAAAATTTCCCAAGTACTTTCTGTCATAATCTTCACCTGTGTTTCTGCATCCAATACACGGTCTATGTTGAAGTGTCCTATTCTTGTTTCTATGCACTACTTCTCTTTTAAGATCTCTGGTAAACCGATGTCTCTGTGATCATTCAGTGTTTCTTTCATCTGCAATAATATAGCCTCTGATTCTTTCTGGTTCTCTAGTATATTCTTAGTCTCTTGACCTTCCTCATGGTTTTCTTGTCTCAGTTTCATCTCCTCGACTTTAGCAATCATTCTAGGGAAATCCAAAACTTCATGTCCAGTATATTTACAACAAAGGAAAATAGGACCTCTACTAGGGCATTCCTTAGCAAGATGTCCCGGTCTTCTACAACTATAACAAAGAGTCAATCATCTCTTTCTCTTAAATGATCCCCAACCTTTCCTATACTGTGCACTGGGATCACAGTGATGGACCTGCAAAAAATTCTTTCTAGAATCCTTCATCCATTTGTTAGTCCAAAAATTCTTTTTATGCATAGGGATAACATATCTTTCACTATTTCTTTCAGATCTATTCATATTGAATCTTCTTTCTTCTAGTTGTGCCCTAGTTTTCGGACTAGGATGAAATCTATCAAACATACCTAGATCCATTCTTTCGAAACAAAAATTTCCACTTAATTTACCTTTTACCAGAGCACAAATCTTTAAGATCTTACCTCTTTTCTTCAGATCAAACTTCTCTTCTTAGCACAGAGCTTCAAAAGTCAAGTATATTACTGCACACTGGAGAAACAGATCTACACATAGAGATTTATCTTTTCTTCAGTCCTCAGCAATCACAGTTTCAAGTCCCGGCAACGGAACCATTTCTTGGCACAGGGGTAGACCTAGGGTTCAATGATTCAACAATGCACCAACAAAACCCTAACTACCGGCCCTTTCCACAACACCTATGAAGAAAATTTTAAGTCTCACCCAAGGTAGAGGCAGTGGGGGTTGCAGGACTCAAGTGTCTACAACCTAGCTGGGACACAGATCTGTGATTACAACACTTAACAGAGCACTTAGTAGTTAACATTCATTAGTCTTTAACCCTTATTCACATCACGGTTAAAACCCTAATTACAGAATAGTGTAGTATCAACCAAGATCAAGCACATCTAACCATTCAACACATAGCATCAAAGAAGATCTACCATTCATTCATATCATAAAGCACTAAGCATTCATGGATTTATCTATCATACATCAAGATCAACAATTAAATACATAAGCAACATAAACATCATAGCACAAAGCACATTAACACAGGATATACGTGGTTCACCCCAGTGTGGGGCTACGTCCACGAATTCTTCTTCTCTCTTATTAGCTTCCTCCAATCTTCTTACATGCACACGTTAACCTCCCGATGTTTGTCGAAGTGTGGTATCTTCATCACATTAAGGATTGTTGATATCACGATGTCCATGGTCTACCGTTGGGGGACTATCTTCTGTTTATTCCCCATTGTATTTATCAAGTACTTATGTGGTGTGATAATTCCATAATTATTGTGGTCTCCTAAGTTGAAATCACTGATCTTGAGTGCCAAAATCTGTCCCAACTATGGTCCAACTGCACGTATCCCCTTCGGGAGGTACACAGTGATCATTGTATAGTCAAAATCTCTCGGGACATTGTCATGACTAACCACGCTAGCTAGAGGCAGGATATAGTCGGGCAAGACCGACGGAATGAGATTTGCATTTGTCAGGTCGTTGCGGTGCTTACTTATTTTCTTTTTCGTGGTTGGGGATGGCCCAAATCAACATGTAGTTGATGGGGATGCTTGCAATCCTTTCATCAAGGAGGCTTGTACTCCTGCGAACATTACCTTCTCAGCCATAAGGTCTATTAGAATCTCCTCGACAGACTTCTCTACTATGCTATGTTCATTTGACATACACACGGGTGATCAAATATCTCGGGTAGGTGAACAAGCACTCAAGGTAAGTAAAGAAGATGGAAAAGTCTCAATAAGCACAGCGCGATAGCTATCAGTTCTTTGTGGGCTCAAATAATCACAATTTGCAAAAGTGTCTGTAGTGAGACATTCAATGGATTAAATAGACAATGTCGTAACAGACTCCTCCAATGGGTAGGAATGTCTCAATCAATACGATTCCATCCGTTATGGCATGGTCCCAATTGTCCAATGGCAATGTTTTCGGGAAATAACTGTGTTTCTAGACATTCTGGAGCATCGTTCTAACGGTCGAGACGCCTCCAACGATCATATTGCTTTGTCGTGGAGAAGTGTTATTCTACACTATTATGCTATTCCTACGAGGTTCAATTTCTACAATTCTATATTCCGTGAAGTCTTTCCTGGAACCTCCTATAATCTTTCTAACTTTTCTTTCTTCTTACTTAGATTTCTTTCTTTCTTCCCTATGATATGTGTCTCTGGATTCCTCTTTCCATTTTTATTCTTGTCTTCTCTTAGCATAGTAACTTCGCATTGTTGAGGGTATTTCAAAGGATTTCAGTGTAATACTTATTCTCTTACTATTTCTAGGGTAGGTTCTCTTCTCTCCTGCATGGATAAGTTCTTTAATCCTTCTTGTGTCCTTTCAACTTTGACAACCAGTTTTATGGCCTTCTTGTCCTCTTGTTCTTCTATTAAGCGTTTTATTCTCCGAGCCATGAAATCCCTTAATTCTTGCTTTTTTTTTTCTATAGCTTGATCTTCTTCTTTCCTTCAGATCTGATCTCTCTCAATCCAAGTCTTTCCTAACAAAAGTGAAAAAGGAGCGTTGTTCTCGACAAACTTAATGACCTCAAATTCTTATTTTGTTGATGTTCCATGGGAAATCACATGTACATGAGTAAGTCTTACACATAGGGTTATCATCTTTCCTTTAAACAAGCCTATCCCTCCCAATGAAGGAACCATAACAGGATTTCCCAAAATTTCCCAAGTACTTTATGTCATAATCTTCACCTGTGTTTCTGCATCCAATACACAGTCTATGTCGAAGTCTCTTATTCTTGTTTCTATGCACTACTTCTCTTTTAAGATCTCTGGTAAACCGATGTCTCTATGATCATTCAGTGTTTCTTTCATCTGCAATAATATAGCCTCTAATTCTTTCTGGTTCTCTAGTATATTCTTAGTCTCTTGACCTTCCTCGTGGTTTTCTTGTCTCAGGTTCATCTCCTCGACTTTAGCAATCATTCTAGGGAAATCCAAAACTTCATGTCCAGTATATTTACAACAAAGGAAAATAGGACCTCTACTAGGGCATTCCTTAGCAAGATGCCCCGGTCTTCTACAACTATAACAAAGAGTCAATCATCTCTTTCTCTTAAATGATCCCCAACCTTTCCTGTACTGTGCACTGGGATCACAGTGATGGACCTGCAAAAAATTCTTTCTAGAATCCTTCATCCATTTGTTAGTCCAAAAATTCTTTTTATGCATAGGAATAACATATCTTTCACTATTTCTTTCATATCTATTCATATTGAATCTTCTTTCTTCTAGTTGTGCCCTAGTTTTCGGACTAGGATGAAATCTATCAAACATACCTAGATCCATTCTTTCGAAACAAAAATTTCCACTTAATTTACCTTTTACCAGAGCACAAAGCTTTAAGNATCTATTCATATTGAATCTTCTTTCTTCTAGTTGTGCCCTAGTTTTCGGACTAGGATGAAATCTATCAAACATACCTAGATCCATTCTTTCGAAACAAAAATTTCCACTTAATTTACCTTTTACCAGAGCACAAAGCTTTAAGATCTTACCTCTTTTCTTTAGATCAAACTTCTCTTCTTAGCACAGAGCTTCACAAGTCAAGTATATTACTGCACACTGGAGAAACAGATCTATGCACAGAGATTTATCTTTTCTTCAGTCCTCAGCAATCACAGTTTCAAGTCTCGGCAACGGAACCATTTCTTGGCATAGGGGTAGACCTAGGGTTCAACGCTTCAATAATGTACCAACAAAACCCTAACTACCGGCCATTTCCACAACACCTATGAAGAAAATTTTAAGTCTCACCCAAGGTAGAGGCAGGGGGGGTTGCAAGACTCAAGTGTCTACAACCTAGCTGGGACACAGATCTGTGATTACAACACTTAACAGAGCACTTAGCAGTTAACATTCATTATTCTTTAACCCTTATTCACATCATGGTTAAAACCCTAATTACAGAATAGTGCAGTATCAACCAAGATGAAGCACATCTAACCATTCAACACATAGCATAAAAGAAGATCTACCATTCATTCATATCATAAAGCACTAAGCATTCATGGATTTATCTATCATACATCAAGATCAACAATTAAATACATAAACAACATAAACATCATAGCACAAAGCACATTAACACAGGATATATGTGGTTCACCCCAGTGTGGGGCTACGTCCACCAATTCTTCTTCTCTCTTATTAGCTTCCTCCAATCTTCTTACATGCACAAAGCCACAAAGCCAACTCCGCATAGGACAGGAGATTTGCACGCACCTCGCCAGATCCTTCTTCCCCGAGTTAGGTCAAAGCACAGAGCCTTTCATAGTCTACGCACAAAGCTTCTTACAATCACTTGCACTTATCTCTACAAGTCTTAACACATAGTATGCACGAATCATTCACAACTATTTTCACTTAGCTCAAATCACCAAGAACTCGAACTTGTACTTAGCAAAGTCATCACATTAGCACCAACCCATCATCCCCTTCTTACATCACCTAGATACTTATTTATACATTACAAATGGGGCCTAAACATGGGTAAACCCATGGGACGACATCCCATTACCCGTTACATAAACCCTAAACCAAAAAAGGCCATAAAAGGGGGCAAGATCCCACAATCTCTGCTTCGCCTGGATGCTCCGTCTTCGACCAACCTGTCGAAGTCCCAAAAATGGTCAAACATGACCAACGTTTCCTCCAAACCTGGTCAAGGGGCAACATCACTCATAATTGTCCTTTTTGGGTCATTATGTGGACCAGTAAAAATTTTCCACGTGGAATTCCGTACAATCCATACAACCACATGGCAGATCGTACAGCTGAGGTGGAATCCATACAGACACATGGCGGTGACATCAGCATGCTAACATGGCCCAATGACAGCATACCATGTGGCATGTTGATTTGGTAGCTTTGGTCACCCAATGGGCCAGTGAAATTATGACACATGGAACCCCTAGGGGATGCCATGTGGCACCAACCAGGAGCAGCCACGTGGTCCTCTCACAGATTGGAACTTGGCACCATTCATCGGACGACACATGGTAGGGACACATAGGTGGATGATTGTACCATGTGGGCCATTGAGTGGCCACCACGTGGCCCAGTCATGGGATTCCACATGGCAGCGATCAATCGCCCAATGAGAGTTGGCAACCAGATTGTTAAATATAATATTTATGGGGCAGGGTTCTGGCGACAGAAACCCGACATCGAAACCTCACCCATGGTGGAACCTCCCAACTATGTAACCACAAATAGACCCGGAAAAATCCTAACGGTGTCCAAAAGGGGGAGGCCGGGATTCGTACCCCGGACCTCCCACCTAACAAGTGCCCAAATTTAGACTGCCAACCAACTCCACTAACCGGCTAGACTTGGTTAGTCCGTCAGCTAGTTAATATTTAAACCGACCGTTGAAGAGTTATGGGGAGGAGCGCGCCCAGTCCATACGAGTCCGTACAGGGGCATGTATTTCTATGCATTAAGTATAGAGTTGCACGTGGATCGAAGTAGAGGTCCAGAGGAGGCATGAGGGTGCCTGTGTCCAACGGAGACAATTCGACAATCGTTTTTAGGTAATTCGGCAACACAAATCCAATGGTGAGGTCTGTTTTTGCAACAGAGCTTTAGATCAACAAGCTAAGTTATGGAGAAGCCAATGTAAGCATGTTTTTCATTATGTCGTTTTGTCATTAAATATTGCAGCATAGTATGTGTTTTATAGGTCTGAAGGAGCATGGAGAGGCTGCAACAAGGCAACAATATCAACTTATTCCTTCTATCTATTCTTTTCTTCTCTCCTTCCACATGAAACCAATCAGTTATATGTGACAGAGAAATTGTGGCACTTGCATGATAAGTGGCCAATGAAGTAGTTCTAAATCTTGTGGTTGCGGGATCTTTTGTATGGGTTGCGTATATATGCTTGGATATGAGCAACATATATAAGGCACTCTATGACTCCATGGTGATGGGGATCATCTTTTATTCTTCCTCTTTTTATGTATTGAGTATGTGGGAATGATTTCCATGTCAACATCATGGATGCCTCATGAGCATGAGAACTTGTGAAGCTTGTATACATTCCTGATCACATTCCAATCTCTTGTTGTCATCACCAAAAAGGGACTTTGGCCTTACAACTTGTAGAGGAGATACATCATTACAATGAGGAGAATAAAGTGGTCAGGCTTTGGAGCATGACCTAGAGAGGTAGCCCACACCGAGTAAACTCTGTTATCAAGGGAAGTGTCATATCCATTTTGTGTCTTATGTTCTTATGTTGCTTTTCTATGAATTTCTGCACATAAGATATAAAATGCAAGCATGACATATAACACATAAGAAAAACTAAGGAGGCTTTATTCACTTTGGATTCAAGCTTTAAAAGACTTCAACCTTACCTTTAATTTCAAATGGATCAAGTAAAACGATCTATAACTGACCCTTTTGAAGGAGTGACAGAATCAATCAATTATTGGAAACTTATCACCCCCGGGTTCATATCAAAGGTAGGAATCTATGTGACTTTAGCAAGCTTTGGGAGCTTGCTTTAATCCATAAGAGTGTTTTCTTCAATCTGTACATGTTGTTTTCTTGTCCTAGAACCTCATAACCTTGTGGTTGTTCCACATATACTTCTTCTTCTAAATATCCATTGAAAAATGTTGACTTTACATCCATTTCATAAACATACCATTTGTTCTGCACAACAATGGCCAACACAGTTCTGACTGTGTCCATGCGCGCAACAGGTTCAAATGTTTCATTGAAATCAATTCCAGGTTGTTGCATAAAACCTCTTGCAACTACCCTTTCTTTTTGTTTCTACACATTACCATCTGCATCTTGTTTGGTTTTATAAATCCACTTGACTCTTATCACATCCTTATCTTCAAAGACATCTACAAATTTACATGTATGATTATTCTCTATGCATTTAATTTCTTCATCCATGGCTTGATTCCATACATCTTCTTTGAAATATTCTTCAAAAGTTAATGGATCATCTATTTGTGAAAACAAAGAAAAAACTGAAAATGAATTTGTTCTGTCGTCGTTATAGATGTCGTGCAGACTTTGTGTCTTCCTTGGTAATAGACTTTCGAATGTTTTATTTGGAGATGTAGAACTACTTGGAATTCTTGTTGGATTTTGTTGCGCTCTCGGTGTGGACTATGCATCTTCTAATCTCACTAAAGTAGTTTGAGCTGAGATTTGTGTCACGGTTCTAGGAGTAGAAGGAAATGTGCACTGAATTATACATGGTATTTGAACCACTTCATCTTTTGTGTCATCATGCCCAATAGCATCAATAATTATGATTGTCCTTTATATGCTTCCATCCCATGCTTCATTCTCCACAGATTGAACATCGCGACTAATTATGACTTTCCTTGCAATAGGATCATACAACTTGTATGATTTTGTATCTTCAGAGTATCCAACAAACACACACTGTTGTCCTTTGTTATCCAACTTCTTTCTCAACTCATCTTAAACTGTGTGTATGCGACACAACCAAAAACTTTTAAGTGCGCCACATTATGCTTCATTCCTATCTAGGCTTCTCGAGGAACTTTGTTCTTCACACTCTTTGTCGGACATTTGTTCATGATGTATATTGTTGTTTCTATTGCCTCATCCCAATACTCATTTAATAGATGTTTGGCTTCCAACATACTACGCGCCATTTCCATGACGGTTCAATTCTTTCTTTCTGCGACACCATTATGTTGTGGTGTATACCGTACAATGAATTGCTTGTAAATGCCATGAACTTTACAAAAGCTATGAAATTATCTTAAAGCATATTCTCCTCCTCTATCGGTTCTTAGAACCTTGATTTAATAACCACTTTTCTTCTCCACAAGTGATTTGAAGTGGTAAAAACAACCCAATGCGTCAAATTTATGTTTTAGGAAATAGATCTATGTTTTTCCTGAGAAATCATCAATAAATGTCATAAAATAAGTACTACCTCCTATAGATGGTGTTTGTATTGGTCCACAAATGTTTGAATGTATTCTTTCCAGTGGATATTTTTCTCTATATGACTTGCCAACTAGAAATGACTCTCTATGCTTCTTTCCAAAAATGCAACCTTCACATATTCTTTCTGGTTTTTCAATTAATGGAAAACATTTCACCATATCCTTTGTGTGTAGCAGCTTCAGACCTCCAAAGTTTAAATGCCCAAATATGAAATGCCATAGCCAAGAAGCATCATGCACTTTAGATTGGAATGTTTTTTGCATCTTTGTGCCACTGTCTCCTTCTTTCTTAGAATTGCACGCACTACCTTCTTCACTTTCTACTTTGAATGCATTGTTAGACTGCACATCTTTTTCTTTACCAACAACTTGCATTGTTTTTCTCTTCATAGTTGGCTTCAATGTCAATGGAAACATTTTGTTGCTTGTCATTTGAATTCTTTCAATAATCGGATTGCTTGGATATATGTCCATAATCACACGGTGATTATATTCCATGTAGATTCTATATCCTTTCTGTAATAATTGTCATGTGCTCATCAAATTATACTTTAAACCAGAAACATAATATACATCAAGCATAACTTTTTGTTCCCCCTGCTTAGTTAAAATGTTAATATTTCCTTTTCCTAAGACAGTGACTTGGATATTTGTTCCAAGTGTAACTTTAGTTTGGACTGACTTATCCAAACTAGAAAACAATTCTAAGTTTCTTGTCATGTGATTACTGCAGCCTGAATCTAGATACCATATATCACATGGAATTTCTTGAGTAACATTGCATTCAACTAGTGAGACTATAGGTATTTCTTCAACGCACACCATAAACATAGGACAAGAGGGACTATTTGCACTGTGTGACATATCTTGACCTTGCTTGTTCTGATTAGACTATCTCTTTTTGCACTCATATGCATAATGTCCATAATTTTTATAGTAATGGCAATGAATCTTTTATTTACCAAATTTATGATTACTTGGTTGACTGGTATTGGATTTTTGACCTCTTCCACTAGTGTTTCCAAGACTACTACTATGTCCACCTCTAACATAACTTCTTTCTCTGCCTCCAGAGTTAGCTCTCCCCCTTCCTCTTCCATGGCTTATAGATGACTGCGTGGAAAATACATTTTCTAACAGCATATTTGACCTATTCAATCTATGTTCATGATTAATGAGGGAAGCTTGCAGTTCATCTAGTCTAAATTGACTCGGGTCTTCGCTCTCTTCTAGAGTCACAACAAGGGTATCAAAATTAGGAGGAAGACTCCTAATTATCTTCTCAACAACCTTTCTATCCTCTATGGTTTCTCCATGAGACTTAATCTGATTTATCATCCCATTGACATGGGTGTAAAATGAATCTACAAAATATGAGTCTTTCATTGACAGAGTTTCAAAATCTCTTCTAAGAATTTGTAGTTTTGAAGTCTTGACTTTGTCCATGCCTTGATAAGAAGTTTGTAATATGTTCCATGCTTCCTTGGCTTGCTTTGTTGATGCAACTCTTGGGAGTATGATTTCATGCATGGCTTGATGTATGTAAAACATTGTCTTTCCATCATTCTTTCTTTGATCTTTCAAAGCATCCTTCTCAGCTTGTGTGAGGGAATTATACGTTGGTTGATATGTTGGTTCCATATAGCCATTCTCGACTATCTCCCACACATATTGACCCTTAAATAACACCTTCATGGTCAAGAACCATAACTCATAATTTTTTCCTGTAAAAGTGGGAGGTTACAGATTTGAAGTAGAAGCCATATTTCACCTTACAATAGAGTTGTTGCTCTTGATAAAAATGTTATGATAGAACTTCTTTGATCAAATTGCTTTGATTCTAGATCTTGTATCTACAACGCGCAAACAGAATCTGCGCAGTGCAGTTGTAAAGACTGCACAGTGAAATTCTTCGTCGTTGAAATCTCAAGACTTACCACATGGTTGCAAGACTACTCAATATACTATGCGCTATGATAAAACACTTACTAAAATTATTTGTTCACAATGTGTTACTATTTAACACATAAACTCACAAACATAACAAAACACTCAGAAATACTCATGAAAATGTCAACACATAAAATTCCTAATATATATTAACATATTGATGCTGCGCACAGTTACAAAATATAAAACTATGATGAGTTTCAGCTCCAACAACTTCTGCAGAATTACACACAGAGAGCTTGTGCTCTCAAAATTCTCAGACCCCTCACAACTATTGTTGCTTGCTAACTTATGACTCAGTTCTCTCTACCTCTTTGTCTCTTGACTACTTACAGACTTGGACATATTTAGATAAGACTGAAACTTCATGTAGAAGTAAAAACGACTCAAGCAATAAAGTAGCCAATAAATACGACTGACTTCTATCTACTTAACAAAGATCGAGAAAGATAAAGATCATCTCATAAATAACTCCCCTGCTTGTTGGCTGAAAAATCTAAGTTTGCGTAAACATAGAGCTCACAAACTTGAAACTTACAGGCTGACGCCTAAGTCGATGGAGACCTAAAGCACAACAACTTGTATTAATATTTCCAACAGGTTGAACTCATATTGACTTGGTAGTTTCTTCTTTAATAGACCAAGCTTGTCTTTCCTGCCCATGTAGTAGTTTAATAGACCAAGTTTGTCTTTCCCACCCATGTGGAGTTTAACTTTGGAGAACGTATCGCTTCCTCACTGCACCCCACCAACGTTACTGAAACCGCCCCTACTATCCAGTATGAAAGCACTCAAACCACACCAATATCCAATATGGATGGGCGTTGTCTAATTGTTCTATGTTTTATCTCTTTTTGTCAGACTTTGAGGATCTAAATATGCAAGAAATCACAATTTTTTGTTGTTTAAATTGCAATTTTGAATGCAGAAATGGATTCACCTTGCTAAACAAATTCATAAACAATCTTATTATACAAAATTAACCACTCAAATATGCAGATACAACAATTTCTAGTCCAATTTTGAGCAAAATTAAACAAAAAATGCCTCCTACAAAAACCAAAACGTAGAACAATTAGACTACCACATATGGATTCATTGAAACTATAACCTTTGTCCACTAGAAAACCTAAAATAAATAATGAAAACCAATGCATCCATGTGACCATCTTGTTTTGAAAAAAAATAAACACTTTTTTTTTATAGTCAAAGCGGGTGATTTTGATATACTACTAACTGAGTTCGATGTGTCTATGGGATTTTATTGTTAAAAATGTATAAATGTGATTTGGTTTAGAATTAAAAAGAAAAACTACAAACAAAATTCGATGCATCTATGAGATTGTATTCCTTAAATTTAATGTATCTATGGGATTTCATTGAAAATGTATAGATATGATTTTATTTAAAATTAAAAAAAAATGGGTTTAGGGTGGAAATTGATGATTTGATATACTATAAATTAGAATTCTTACATTTTTAAAAGTGATTGATATATGTAAATGAGTTGTATTTTCCACTCTTAAAAAGAAAACATTAAACAATACTTAATGGGTTTGCTCAAATAAATATTAAAATCAACAATACTAGATCTCATATTGTCTTGGTAGACCCTTATTTGATACATATGTTCGTCTTGCCCATTATAATATATTCGTTTTAAGCTTTATTCATGTCATTATGGGAATTGAACCCGGGTGGGGAGGATAACAATCATTCATCATAACCATCCAAGCTACACCCAATTGACTAAGTGTATATCTTTGTGACTACATCCAACCATCTAATATGAATTCATGGAAACTATGACCTTTGTAAACCCCAACAAACATAAAATAATGTAAACCGGTAACAATTCCTCATTTGACATAAATAAATGGGTTTAGAAATTTACAAGTTAAAATTACAGATTTTACCAGTTGATTTATATATTTTGAATGTTCGAAAGTGAAAATTATATATTTCAAAGTGTCATATGTTTCTAACAAAGTTGAATCTCTTTATATATTCAAAAACACTACCTTTCTCTATTAAAAACACTTTTTAAACTATCAAATCAACCACTACATTACCAAATTCCAATAATATTTATTGGAAAAAATCAAAAACATAAAATACACCCAAATAAACTCATTCCTGCCACCCTGCACTGTTTTCTTTTAATGCATCCATGTTACTTCATCTTATTTAAAAAAAAAACAAACACGTTTTCCTCTTAAGAGGTCACAGGTTCAAATCCAAAGGGGGGTAGGGTATGTATACCTTCGTAGACTTTACCAGTCAAATCGCTTGGTGGAGGGGGGTCCCTTGTCCCACAAACAAGGGGGTCTCATACACCAATTTGGTGTGCTGGCTTAGTCGTGACCTTAAAAATAGATTATTATTATTATTATTAAGTCAAAGATAGGTGATTTTTTAACAATATGATCTCAACCTCCCCTTGCTTGGTTGGTCGAGCTCTATTTCCTTGGGTTTAACGTTGGTCGAGCTCATATTGACTTGGTGGATAGACCATATTTGTCTTGTAGCTTAAGAGACCAAGTTTGTCTTACCCGCGTAGTAGTTGAACTTTGGAGAACGTATAGTGTAGTAGTTGAAGTTTGTCTCACTGCCCCCCCTTTCTAATATGAAAGAACTCAAACTGTCTCCCACTTTTTAAAATGGAAGCACTCAAACCAGGTCAATAATTAATATGGATGGCGTTGTTTAATTGTTCTATATTTTAATTTTTTTTATTGGAATTTGGAGATGAAATCACAATTTTATGTTATTTAAATTGTATTTTTAATATAAAAATGAATTTAGTTTGCTAAAAAACTCTTAAAACATTTTGATTATACAAAATTAACCACTTAAATATGCAGATCCATTAATTTCAAACAAAATTGAAAAAAAAAATATACCCTACAAAAACCAAACAAAAATTTAAAACAGTTAAACTACCATATATGAATTCATTGAAACTATAACCTTTTTTGCACCCCAACAAACATAAAATAAACCAGTTGCAATTCAATGCATCCATGTGACCATCTTATTTTGAAAAACATTAAACCTTTTTTTGAGTAAAAGCTCGGTGATTTTGATATACTACTAACTAGGTTCGATGATTTGATATATTAGAAATTAGCACTATTATATTATTAAAAGTGGTTGATATATGTAAATGGGTGGCATTTTCCATCCTTTAAAAATTAATGGTGTCAATACATATATATCAACCACTTTTAATAATGAGGTTCTCTATGGGTAGATATGAACCACTTTTAATAATGTGCTTGTGCTAGTTGTTAGAATTATAATCCTAAAGTACTTAGTATAATATTATTTTAATTACACTTAGGCTTTTCTAGGATGTATTTAGTTAGATTGAATAATGAGTCTAGAAAAAAGTTGCTTCTTAGAAGCAACAAAACAAGAAATTGACACTTTTCAAACTCACCTGATTAAGTGATAAGATGTCCATAACAAAAATTATCTTAGAATTAATTTAATGAGCTTATTAAAGCTCTCATTTTCTCATGCATCACTCCATCATAACGTTGATCTTCTCATCATGCTCAATAGTGAATTGCAACCAAGCATTACTTTGTAGCAAGTGTTCGCACCTGTTACCCAATACCTCATCAATCTTTCTCTTGAGCTTGACCTTTTGGTATTATAGGTTCTCTCCTCTAGAACCTTCTGAACATCCTCTGCTCTTCTCCGGCTTTTGCATCTACCCACTCTTCACATAGGAAAAATTCCCCTGCTGTGATACCACTTGAAAATCAATGTGTGTTGGGAGGATTAGTAGACCATGGTTGACTATACAATTGGTCAATATGGTTGACTATATTGTTGGTCAATATGGTTGACCATGTAGACTTTAGTTTACCATGGTTGAGTATAAGTGACTATGAAAGACTATAGTTGTCTATGGTTGAACATTGTTGACGATAGTTGACTATGATTCACTATAGTCGACTATGGTTGACTATAGTTGATTATGGTTGAACATTTTTAATGACGGTTCACCATGGCTGACGATGGTTCACCATGGTTGAGTATAAGTGACTATGAAAGACTATAGTTGTCTATGGTTGAACATTGTTGACGATAGTTGACTATGATTCACTATAGTCGACTATGGTTGACTATAGTTTATTATGGTTGAACATTTTTAATGATGGTTCACCATGGTTGACTATGTTTGATTATAATTGTATATGGTTGACCATTCTTGATGAGGGTTCACTATGGCTGACTATGGTTGACCGTTGTTGATAATGGTTCACCATGATTGGCTATGGTTCACCATGGTTAATGATGGCTCACCATGGTTGACTACATTCGACTATGGTTGACTATATATGAATATGGTTGAATATGGTTGACCATGTTTGATCATGGTTGATTGTGTCTGACTATGGTAGACCATGTTTGACTATGGTAGACCATGTTTGACCATGGTTGAACATAGGTGAGCATGGTTGTATATGATTGACATAGTTGACCATGGCTTTGTTAATGATTGCAACTATGTGAGACATTCTCCAGCTTACAAACCTATGAGGTGTCGATCATTGTAGCTATGTGAAGTCTTTCTCTTAGCTTACAAACCTGAGAGAAATCCCCTAAGAAGGTTATGTGGTTCCTTCCTGAGATAGAACTAGGAACGTAGAGATGAACTCCTTCATTCAGAGAGTTGAGGAGAACTCCAGATGATTATCCACTAGAAAAGAGATATGTTGAGTTAGGACGTGCCTGTGGATGAGAACAAGGTGAACGTGTGAAATCCCAGAGTGTTGGGTGCATCATCATGAGAATAGAAATGAAGATGATGTATTAGCCTCCTCTGAGAAGCAGAGTTGACGAGAATAATATAGATGATTCTCCTGTCAGTGGCAGTGGGAAAGCAGATCTGTAGAGTGGACGTGCATGTGGACGAGAACAGGTGAACGTGTGAAGACTTGGTTCTTATGTGTAATGCAGTGGATCAGAGCTATGACATCCCTATGGATGTGCCCCTAGTGGATGAGCACTAGTGAGTGTATCAGATCCTTTTATATATATTGTTCAAGAGTCAGACATACCTGTAACCCTAATTGTTATGTACAGGTCGGCCCTACCTTATTCTATCTAATAATAAATGTAAAAGATAATTAATATTAATATTGATTATAATAATAATATGGCTAAGTGAGGTCAGCCCTGTTGTGCCAATAGACACTTCTGTTGATAGAATTATATTAGTATAAGTAAAGGTAAAATCCCCTTTGAGGAAACATATCTTTCTTGTGAGTTTGGAAATTTCAGAAAGTACACTTCTTTGGCAAAAGGTGCACACCTCTCTTGGGCGCTAGAGTTCTAGGGTTTGAGCACCCTCTTGTGTGCTAGGTCTTTCTTGGTGGTAAAGGTCTTTCTCTTGCATATTATAGCAAAGGATTTGGCTGGGTTTTATTCCCTTGTTGAGAAGGGTTTCCCAGAATACATTTTGTGTTCTTGTGCTTGGTGCTTCTTCTTGTGATCTTGGTTGCTACAACATATATGATTATGGTTAAATGATGGAATGGAATGAACTTCATGATTAACCTAATGCTTATGAAAAATCAACATGGTATCATAGCATAGGTCTTGAATAACCCATTGCACACTCATCTACCAAGTCTCATCTTTTACAAACCATCCCTCCTCTTCTGCAGAACCGTACGACCCTCCTAGGGTTTCCAGAAAATATATACGACCCTCTTCCTTGGTTGTTTCAGCCCCTTAAAACTTGGATGTTGGGGTTACTTTTGGCATAGAAGAGTACGAATTCCTCTAGCGCATCTCCAACAGCTCTCAAAATGAAATTCCAATAAATTTTTATTTTTGGCCCTAGGGTTTCTAGGGTGCCAAAATTTCCTGCAAGAATATTAATTATGGTTTTCTGAAGAAACATTTTCCTAAATCAAAAAGAATTTATGTAATATTATCAAATTTATTGTTGTCATTCATAAGTCCAATATAATCTAGTCTGCAAGGATTTAAGAAACAAATCAAATGAAGAACAAAACATTAGTGGAAGACAGGCTTAATGGAGCAAGCAACTTCAGCCCATGGAAATCAAAGCTTCTAGTCACTCTTGGAGAAGAAGACCTCTTGGATGAAACAACTAAAACTCTACCAGACATAGCCACTGATATAGAGAAGAAGATAAGAAAATAAGATGATGTCAAAGCAAGGAAAATAATCATCTACTCGGTAAGAGATCACCTCTTGCCTCATATTGCCAATATGAAGACAACCTATGATATGT
The DNA here is from genome assembly GCA_009831015.1 of Picea engelmannii. Classification (NCBI taxonomy): domain Eukaryota; kingdom Viridiplantae; phylum Streptophyta; class Pinopsida; order Pinales; family Pinaceae; genus Picea; species Picea engelmannii. The sequence goes on from ML788944.1 coordinate 244,461, forward strand.
ATGAAGTCTAAAAAGGAATGTTTGAAAGTGACAACACTCTCATAGATCTTACCTTAAAGAGCCAACTTCAAAGTACCAAGATGACAAAGGGTGACTCAGTTGCACTCTTCTTTATGAAGCTATCAAATATTAAAGAACAACTAGAGACCATTGGGGAAATCATGTCTGATAGAGAAATTATATTAACCACTCTCCAAAATCTTCCAAAATCATGGGAGACCTTCATTCAAAGTATCAATGGAAGAGAATATCTTCCAACCTTCGATCGACCATGGACAGATTGCACTCAAGAAGAACTTAGACTTAGAAACAGAGGAGTGAAATATTCTTCAGAAGAAAATCATGCTCTTGCACTTCATACAAAGAAGGGAGGAATATTCAAAAGAAATTGCAGGCAAACATTTAAAGGTGAAAAGCCTTCATCCAATCCAAGTTATCAAAGAAGAGACGCTTTAGAAATTCAATGCTTCAGATGTGACAAGTATGGACCCATTGCAAGAAATTGTCCAACCAGGAAGAAGGGAAGACAGTATGATTCCACTGCTGACATTGATCCAGATCCATCTCAAGTGAGTGAAGAGAAGAGATAGGAGAATTAATTTCTCTAGAAGAACATTGCTACAAACTCGGTAAATATTTTTTTTTGTTGTTGATTGCATTTTTCAAATAAATGAAGGATATTATTCCTTGTACAAGAGCTCTCAAAGACTTGGACCATTACCCCTGGTATGGGAGTTCAAACCATATTCAAATTGTTCATTATAAAAGAAAAAGAAGAAACGTTAACCTTGAAAAGGAGATACTACTTCAAGATTCAGAGAATCACAAATAAAGATTGATAATGAAACAAATACTTTCTCCCCATTCAGGAGTTGATAGGGAAACATACCCTACTCAAAATGATCCAGTTATTTCAGTTGATATATTCAAATATATTACAGTAGGGAGAAAAAGGCCTACCTAAACTCCCTTTGTAAAAAGGCAGAGAAATACACAATCTCTCAAGGCACATTCTGAGAAAGTAGAAGAGATTCTCAAGCTATCCTCAGTCACGAGCCACTTCATTAATGATGAGCCTCCTTGTCCTTGAAAAGTAACAAGAAGAACATGTATGGCCAAAATACCATAACAAAAGCATACCAGTATGTCCTAAAAGAATGATAAGATATTTTTCAGAGACCAAAAGAGAAGTCAGTGATGAATTCCAAGTGGATCTATAAGATCAACCATGCAGTTGATAGAAGTTTCGAGAAATACAAAGAAGAATATATAGCTAGAGATTTCTCACAAACAAAGGGATTTGTCTATGATATGACACTTGATTAAAGTACTACTGATTCAAACCCATTTTATTACAGTATTGTTAACGAGAGCTTGATTTTGATGACTTATTTGGAAAGCATTATTTTTGGATAGAAGTAATCCTTGACTTCTAAAACTCAAGATGAAAATTCTAAGTATGATGCAAAAACTTCTAATTGGGAGAAGAAGTATGACAGAAAACCTATAAGATTTTCCTGAGTCAAGGAAAATAAACAGTAGGGAACATTAAATAAGTTTAGCATGACAGAATGCAAAATCCACCGTGATGGATCGAAACAAGAAGATTGATGACAATTCAGATGAAATTGGTCCATATTTGTTTGGATCACTGATGTATCCGGCTAACACCAGACTTGATTCATGCCATACAGTGAATGGCCCATGTTCATTTCATGAGCTAAACAAGACAGACTCATTAGACAACAACAAAACATGTATATGCGAGGCACAATTGGATATGGCCTGAGATATGCCCCCAGTATGAACTTGAGTTTACATGTCATGACGATTCAGATTGAGTAGAGAGTACAGTGGATCAAAATGAGCACATCCGGTTGATGTTCTACCATGAAAATTTTCATGGTTTCCTAATGCAACAAGAAACAAAACTCTGTAGCCTTGACTACCACAAAACATAGTATATAATAGTGAATGCACAAATCAATGTGGCTTCACAATCTTCTAACATATTTACTTGACCACGAGATGAATCCTACGATAATCAAAAGATGTGTATAAATATCCTTAATAGAACCCAATGGTTCCTAATGGATTGAAACACAATGAGATGAAATATTCTTATGTTAGAGATATGATGCAGAGGAAAATTGTGCACTTGCAGTACCTTCCTACACCTGAGCATACTGCAGATATTTACACCAAATAGACTTGGTGAAGAACACCTTCCAAGTTGAGAGGGAGTATTGATGACTCCATCCAAAAATAAAATTTAGAGTACATATGTATGAGACTTGACATGATGAAGAATGCCTCCCTAGATGAGAGGGAGAGTTAATGATTGCAGATATGTGAGACACTCTCCATCTTACAAACATGTGAGGTGTGGATCATTGTAGCTATGTGAAGTCGTTATCTCAACTTAGAAAACTAAGAGAAAACCCCTAAGAAGGGTGCGTGGTTCCTTCCTGAGATAGAACTGGGAACATAGAGATGACCTCCTCCATTCAAAGAGTTGAGAAGAACTCTAGATGATTATCCAGTGGAAAAGCAATCTGTTGAGTTAGGATGTGGCTTTGGCTGAGAACAAGGTGAACGTGTGAAATACCAAAGTGTTGGGTGCATCATCATGAGAAAAGAAATGAAGATGGTGTATGAGCCTCCTCTAAGCAACATAATTGACGAGAAGACTCCAGATGATTATCCTTTCGGTGGCAGTGGGAAAGCAGATCTGTAGAGTGGACGTACTTGTGGACGAGCATAGGTGAACGTGTGAAGACCTGGTTCTTCTGTGTAATGCAGTGGATCAAAGATATAACATCCCTATGGATGTGTCCCTAGTGGATGAGCATTAGTGGGTGTATCATATCCTTTTCTATATATTGTTCAAGAGTCATACCTACCTGTAACCGAAATTTTTATGTAAAGGGTATAGGTTGGCCCTACTTTATTGTGTCTAATAATATTAATATTATTATTAATATTAATAATAATAATAATATGTCGAAGTGAGGTCGACCCTGTTGTGCCAATAGACACTTATGTTGATAGAATTAGATTAGTATAAGCAAAGGTAAAATCCCCTTTGAGGAAACATATCTTTCTTGTGAGTTTGGAAATTTCAAAAAGTGCACTTCTTTGGAAAAAGGTTCCCACCTCTCTTGGGCGCTAGAGTTCTAGGGTTTGAGCACCCTTTTGTGTGTCAGGTCTTTCTTGGTGGTAAATGTCTTTCTCTTGAATATTATAGCAAAGGATTTGGCTGGGTTTTCTTCCCTTGTTGAGAAGGGTTTCCCAGGATACATTTTGTGTTCTTGTGCTTGGTGCTTCTTCTTGTGATCTTGGTTGTTGCAACATTTATGATTATGGTTAAATAATGGAATGGAATGAAGTTCATGCTTAACCTAATGCTTATGAAAAATCAACAGGCTTACTATAGTTAACTATGGTCAACTAATGGTTGACATTGGTTTACTATGGATTGTGATGTTCCCCAATGATTATGCCCCATTGCAACATTCATCTTCATTGTGTTATGTCAAATTGTTTCATTCTCTATGTTTACATTGCGACTTTCATTAAGGGTTATGTCATGTTGTGACATTCCTTAAGGGTTATGTTTCAACATGATATTCCTATATGGTGATGATGCATTGTGATATTCATTTTGGTCATCTTATATGAAATTATTATGTTCTTCAATGGTTATGTTGCATTATGACATTCATTAAGGATTTTGTCACATTTATTGGATTGTGATGTTACTCAATGGTTATGTAGCATTGTGACATTTATTTTGGTTGACTTATGTTGATTTGTTTTGATCCTTAATGCTTATGTCACAATGTTATGTTCCTTAAGGGTTGGGTAAAATTGTGACATTCCTCAATGGTTATTTCATATAGTGATGTTTATCATGGTTGAATTATGTTGATTATGGTTGTATTTAGTTGGATGTGGTTCACTATGGACATGGTTGACTATGGTTGATTATGGTTGAATTTCATCATATTTTAAATTGAATAAGGGTTTGTTGGATTGAAACATTGGGTTATGTTCATCGCATTGCAACGTCGGGTTATGTTCATCAAGGGATTGTGGTTGAATTTCATTACATTGTGACATTTGTTAAGGGTTATGTCACATTGTGACACCCAGTTATGTTCATCACATTACGATGTCAGGAAATGTTCATCACATTTCGACAACAAGTTATGTTTGACACATTGTGATGTACGGTTAGGTTCATAACATTGTGATGTTATGTTATTTATGAAATGTTATGTTATTTATGAAATGTTATGTTCAGGGTTATGTTAGATTGTGAAAATTTCCAAGGGTTATGTTGGATTGTGACATTTTTCAAGGGTTATAATGAATTGCAACATTCATTAAGGGATTATGGTTGAATTTCATCACATTGTGATTTCAAGGGACTATGGTTGACTTTCGTCACATTGCAACATCAAGGGTTTTGTTGGATGATGATGTTCCCTATTGTTTATGTTGCATTGTGATATTAAACTTCATTGTGTTATGTGGAATTGAATGTTATAGTGACATTGTGACATATTCCAAGGGTTATGTTGGATGGTGATGTTCCCCAAATTTATGTCACATTACGATGTTTATCTTCATTGTGTTATGTGGAATTGATTGTGACATTCATCAAGGGATTATGGTTGACTTTCATCACATTATAACATTTGTTAAGGGTTATGTTGCATTGCGAAATACGTCAAGGGTTATGTTGGATTAAAATGTTCCCCAATGTTTATGTCACATTGCAACATTCATCTTCATTGTGCTATATGGAATCGATTGTAACATTCATCAAGAGATTATGGTTGACTTTCATCACATTGTGACATACATAAACATTAAAAAAAAAAAAAAAATTAAGGAATAAAGGGATACAACAACTTTAAAGGTAATTGAAATCAATTATTTAACTTTATAAAAGACAAATATTAATATAAAATTTCTCTAAATTGATATGGTTTGGATTGATGTAAATGTTATAAATATTTCTAAATGTTATGTTTGAAAAATATTAAATGTATCTTTCACCTCACTATTATTTTAAATGTTTTCTCCTCAAAAATATTCATCAAATAGGGTTGTCCACCATTTTGCTAAATTTGAGTTTCTTGAAAGGATAATATCATTTATACAAGTACCTATTATTGATATTGATTATTATTTACTGTAATAATCTTGGAGCAACTATTACTTTTTTAAGTTAATGTTTTTTTCTTGTACATTGTAAGGTGACCTTCCTCTATGAGAATCAATTAATTCACCTATGAGAAGTGCCTATCCTTATGAAAGACTATCAAAAAATTGATGCACGTCCTAAGGATTGTATTGTATATTAGGGTGATCTATATTATATTGAGAACGAAATGACACACACACACACACACACACACACACACACACACACACACACACACACACACACGTGCGCGCGCGAATATATCAAAGAGCACAACAATACAATGAACTCCAACTTCTATTAATGAATAAAACAATAAAATATGGTACAACACAAATTGGTTAGAATGGTGGCAGCTTATCTCTGAATAAAAATAGATGTTGACTACTCTCTTTTACAAAAATATAATACAATGGGCCGAAAGAATGGCCTTTTAACATAAATAAAGAACCCTAAAGGTACAAAAACCTAACCCTAGGAGGTAAAGAACCAAATTTTTTGTGGGCCCCAAGGTGGTTAGTTGATGCATCAAATTCCTAGGGGCACAAAATTTGCATACAATCACTATCTGGAGTGTTTACTAGATAATTGGAAAGATATAATCAATAAGTACAATTGTTGGCATGGTTTGGGCATGACATAGAAACCGTAGGCCTGCAAATGGCAAGAAAACACCATTTAGCACCTTAAAATGGCCCTAAAATTTTAAGACCTAAAAGAAGAAAAAAATAAATATGGAGAACCATGATGAGTCGGTGGAAGAGGTGGGTGGCCACCAATATCCACTTGGATCAATCCTCCCCCCTTAGGAAGTAATGGTCCCCATTGTGTCAATTTCCCTATTTGGTCCTCTACATACCCAATAGGGTAGAATTAGGACTTGATGAGGGTTTAAAAACCTTCTGCTTAGTTATTTGTGGATCACCCTCCACCCTAATTGTCTCTATGTGGATTTCCCACCAAGTTAGTGTATGGACATTTTATTTAAGTTAGGAAAGTGAAATTTTATGCTCTTTGTCTATATTATGGAAACTGAGATACATAGTTAACTATTGCAACTAATGATTCAAGTTTACAACATGAATCTCACCTTGATAGGCCATGATGTCCACTTTCACTTCCATTTTAAGCAAATGTTATGAAGTGGTGATGACAATAGAACTTTGTTGATCTTACTCAGACTCTTTTTTTGGCTCCTTTTTCGAGTATTCATTATCTCTCAGCTTCCCATAGATCCAACTTTAGATTTAAATATACCAACCTCCCCAAAAGGTCTGACCTTGTTTTCTAGAGCTACCATGAGGAGGAACATGTTGCAAGAAATATTAACAACTTATTCTACAAGCCTTGAAAATATCTTTTATATTACATCCATAGGGTGGTTATGATTGGACTCATCCACCATGGCTAGTGTTTTGTGATTTCCTTCTTAAGACAATTCTCAGATCCTCAAATTCCCACATATACTCCAAAGAAAACTACTCTGATACCAATATGATTTGTTAACTGTCATGGATATTCCACCAAAAAAATTCATCACAATAGATCTTACGATATTATAAATATTTTATTATTCAATTTACTTCTATATATCCCATATTTATTATTACTAGATTAATGCTCAAATTTATGGAAATAACTAAAATTTGAAGATGAAATAACAAGAAAATGAACACACCAATCACATAAATGAACATAATATGTGACTTGGGAAACCCAATATGAGAGAAAACCCTGCTAAAAGGTGGGGCCTATAATCTACTCTTTCTTTTCTTCAGTTATGAAAATGAAAATACAAAGAAAGGGGAACTCACTGTGGAGTTTCCTTTGACACTATGACCTAAATGGATGCTACATCATCATATACCTCCTCTAATATGCTCTAAACTCCCACTCCTAGATTCTTTACTCAATTGTAGAATAAGTACAATGCTAAAGGGATGGAACCCCGTCTCTTCCTAATGGTCAAGTATGTTGGATTATTGAGAGGGGGGGTGAATCAGTAATAGAGAAATTTAATCCTTTTTCACCATAAAATGAAAGTGTTATATCAATCTAGCATTATCATCCAATAGTTGCAGAGTGAATAAACAATGAACAAATGAGAAATCACACACATACAATGTACACCAATGTTTTACGTGGAAACCCAAAGCGGGAGAAAACCACATAATGATTTTTATTATATGTATTTAAGAATTACATTCATTGGAAGCACCAACTTCCTTTCTTTTCCAGCAGCAACTAGAAGGAGGCTCTAACCCCCTAGTTTCTCAGGCTACAACCTGAGGGAAGCTCCAACTCCCCAATTCTCTGGCTACAACCCCCTATGTTCTTCAGCTACAACTGGAAGGTGGCTACAACCCCCTATGTTCTTCGACTACAACCAGAAGGTGGCTACAAACACCTGTCCTTGCCTTGTCCAACCACCGTGACATAGAAGTAGAATGATGGAACCACTGTCACACTATCACTACGATATATATTGTTGTAAACTTGTACCAATCAACCTGCACCAAACAACCTATACCAATAACCTGAACCATGCATCAACCTATACCTCAACCTATAATCAACCTATACCATAAACACATGCATCAACCATGAACCAACCTGTACCAAAAAACCTGTAATCAACTTGTACCATAAACAAGTGCATCAACCATGCACCAACCTGTACCTCAACCTGTACCATGAACAACTGCATCAATCATGAACCAAACCTATGTGAATAACCTGTCACAACAACCTATCACAACAAATTGTCTCATCAATATTATTAACCAAATCAGATCTACTCACCAAGATCAATCACCAAGACAACTCTCAAAGATGTGCATCAATCAAGCATAACACAACAACTCATAATCATCACCAAGATCAATATGTGCTTCTAATAATATACCAATACAAGTAT
>ML788944.1:252642-294198 GCA_009831015.1 Picea engelmannii
CAAGATCAATCACCAAGACAACTCTCAAAGATGTGCATCAATCAAGCATAACACAACAACTCATAATCATCACCAAGATCAATATGTGCTTCTAATAATATACCAATACAAGTATGCTACATCATCCATAAACCATGTGTCAAAAATACTACTAACAAGTGCCTCCAACTATTTGCCAAGTATGTACCAATCATGTATCAACTACTCATCAAGATGTACCAACATCATCAACTATACACCTCATGTCTGTTCCAACTCATCAACTACTTGTCTCAACCATGTACCCAACATGTACCTCAACCAAAAGCCCTCATCAATTTCATCATCCAAATCTGATTTGTAACTATGTGATAGACCCGGTGTATATGATCACATACCTGCAAACCTTCCTTAACTTTAACAGAAAAAGACTAGCATTTTCATCAAACTTTACTTTAGACTCACATGACTAGTTTTGGATTAGTCAACAACCCTAACTTGAAATAAACATAAATATGTACATGTAATGAATAAAGATATAAAAATAGTACAAAATGTTCTTCAATGTGTTTTATTGAATTCTTCCAGGTGTCACTACTTGGAACCTCTTAGAAAAAGAGTTATAGCAAAAATTGCATACCTTGTTGAATTATGGATTATTCAAGAGAGTGAAATTGTAGAGCGTGCCCCGCATGGAATATGAGTTTTGTGGATGTTACACATCAACATTACTCGCTTTGATAAGTGTTGCATGTTTCTCACAAGTGTCATAAGTATCAATCAAAGCATACTTCCATGATGACGACACTAAGGAGACACTTAAAATGCCTTAAACACTTGATCTGTAGAAGGAGGAATGGCTAACTGGAGATAAGAACCTCTTCCCACTTGAAAGGAGCACTTAATTTAAGGTTTTGGGAGAGAGCGCTCCCCTACATCAGCCTTAGGAGTGCTAGCGCTCACCCATAAGGTGTTGGGGAGCGTTATAGCACCAAACTTCCCCTCTGAAGGAGCGCTACACATCTTTAGAGCACTGGCGCCCCCCTTGAGCCTACTAGGGAGCGTTATAGCACCCTGATGCCCCTTTTGAGGGAGCGCTGTCTAATCTGGGCGACAGTTGATTTGTTGAGGAGATTAAAGGGAGGATATGTCAAGTTTGGAAGGTAGTTGCATTCGAATTCCTGATCAAACCATGATCTTAGGAGAAGATCCCTGATCTAAGGAGGGAATTCCTCAACTTACCCTAAAGATACCTCAAGAGGTTAGGCCTCTCTAAACCTATATAAGCAAGCTCTATCATGGTGAGAGGGGGGAAGAATTGGAAGCATGAAACCTATGATCTCATAGGAAACATACAGTGAACTGGAGGAAAGTAATCAGTAAAGTTGTTGTCATCCAGATCGTGGATATTTTGAGCAAGGGTTAGACAAAGGGGACTTGACGAAGCTGTCACGTTCGCATCTATGGTTGTAAGATACTCTTGTCATTGTTCTCATTAATATGACACGCTTGTCCTGTTTCTTTCTAGTTTGTGTTTAATTTCACATGAACTTGTCTATGATAGATAGATCTATTTCAAGATAATATCAATAGAGTAGGAAGTGGTTGTACTGTTGTTTGTCTACAGGGATCATCAAGGAGCGAAAGATTGGAGCTCAAATCAGAGCGTGCAGGGACAAATGTCGATAAAAGGTACTCCTTTTATCCTTCCTCCTCATGCATTAGTTTGTATAGATCTGAAAGGAAGTTAGTGTCCATGTTAAGCATATTCTATCTTAAGAGTTAAGAGTCTAGCTCTCAAGAGGAGATCTACCTGTCTGCAGGGAGATTTTCCTTCAACAGAAACTGGTGACCATACAAGTTTCCAAAACAAACATTATCATCCTGAGCTAAGGAGAGTCAAATCCAATTGTCGTATAAGTCTACTTGGGATCCCCCTCTCACACAGGGGTTACGTACGAGGTCATACTCGGGAAAGCTACGGAGATTATCCCTCCGTGGTTTGACTGATTGAAGTGGTCAGATCGTATTATGGGGATCGCTTAAAGGTATACCCACAAGGTTGAGTGGAAGCCTTTTAAATTGATTTCTAGCTAGATACCCTACCTGTGCGTTCGGCCTGGACTATCTATTGTACCCGCCTAGGGGATGATTGCGAATTGGTAACCTTAGTGGCCATAATATTTAGGGTCTTACACAGGGTGACAGTGAAGGGAAGTCTCACTATACCTAGAGCAGACATTGGTCAAACTCACTCGGGCTCCTTGGAGGGTAAATCCACAATTACTGCATGGAAGCTTGCACCAAGGCGTAAGTCCATTAAGAAGGTCACAATTGTAACTATTCCACCATATCCCCGCCCCTTCTTGACTTGATCATGCGACATTGGATTTCATCACCAACTAGTACGGTCATCGAGAGAAGGTCATGTTTGCTTGGTTGTGATTCCTAGATTTTATTAGCATACGCTACTTCTTTTCGGTAGTTGGCCATAGATTTTTCCGCCGACTCTTTTTCACCAACATTGACCCTTCACGCCATTCGCGGAGGCTACAGGGACTTCCTCCAGAAAATATGGAAGAGAACACCCCTTTACCCCTCCCATTCTATGGAGGAATCTCCTCAATAGAGTGAGGTTCATGACACTATAACCTCCCAAGAAGAAGTTCCCACCTCTGTAGAGAATTTTCAAAATGTTTCAGAGTCTCTGGAGGCTTTCCGCATTTCGGAGGGATATGAGAGACGTGTTCTCCAACTTAATTTAGCCAGTGAATTTGTCTTCGTCAATCCTTCTGACATTTCGACTGGGCCTCATTCAAACCCTTTAGTCGATGACCCCTTTTGGACCGCAGACATTGTTCGAAGTCCACCGCTCCTGTTGCAGGATCTTTATGGAATAGGGATAGGTGTCGACGCACCTATCACCTACATTGTACCTTTAAAACATTTTACCGGTACTACCATTTTTTCAACCACACCATCCATTGGTCTGAACACATCCTCTGTTGGCCCAAGGTCCACTTTTTCCCTCCAGACGACTCACTCTACAATGGTCCCTCACGTGTCGACTATTCCCGCCAGTAATGCGGTGGTTAGCCAAGATGCAATTGGCACACCAATAACACCTAGGCCTTAATCATCACTCCCTTTTGGGTATAGAGCACTGAATTCTTCCGTTGTCACTACTACCCAAGTTATGTCGGGAAGTTCTATACCTATACAACAACCCGGAGGGACCGGTCTTGGTGGCTTCAATCCATTAAGTAGCACCGGTTAGTTGTCTACGTCTGGTTCCCAAATTCTGGGAACTCTACCTCAATATGGGGGGCATCCTCCCACCGGAGGACAATTTCCATTTGGAGGGCACCCTCACACTGGGGGGAAACCTCAATTCGGAGCCTACCATCAATCATATGGACAAAATGTGTCTACCTCACCCAATCCATGGAACATCCCTTTTCCAAGAAATCCACAGTTCTTGGGGGGACACAATCCTCAATCTCCACAACAATCTCTTCCCCCTCAAGGGACCCATCTATACCCTCCTTATGGACAAATGCCAAATCCGGATTATAATCCTCAAAACCCATCCGGTTATCCTCTACTCGCACATGTTTCTCAAAACACCTCAAATCCTGTGTACCCTGGTCAACACCAACCTTATACAAGAGGGCCCACTGGCTACAATTATCTGTCTAACCCAGTGTATGGTCCTACTGGTGTTCCTATGCCACACCAGTATTACCCACAGGTTAACCATCAACTTCCTTTCCTAGTGACTATGGACCTTCCAAACTTTTCTCGGTTAACGAATGATCCTATTTTTCATTCTCCGGTTTGGCCAGCTATCCCAGCTAAACTTCCTTCTGATATCCCAAAATTCGACAGAAAGTCTAGAGAAGACCCAAACAACCATGTGATGACTTTCCATTTGTGGTGTTCATACAATTCCCTCATGGACGATTCTATACGTTTGCATCTTTTTCAACGAACGCTTACGGGTTCCGTAGCAAAATGGTATATTGAACTACCACGTGCTTCTTTTCACGATTTCAACTCTCTCGCCATGTCCTTCCTCACACACTTCCAACTACCCATTTGATACGAGACGGGTACCAATCTATTGACCTCCCTTCATCAGACAACCTTTGTACATATCTATGATCATATTCATGAATGGAGACAATGATGAAGGCTAATCAAAGCGGTCATTCCTGACCAATTATTAGCGGAATGGTTCACTAAATCATTATTACCCAAAATCGCTCGTGATGTTGCCATGGGTGGTGTAGTCACCGAGGAAGAAGCCATTGCTCGAGCTCGGTACTTAGATTTGGTTTATTCACAATCTGGTACTCTGTACGAGTTGATACCAAATGCTACCCGTGCCACTAATGATCCATCCAAACCATCGTCTACCTCACACGCAGATGGAGTCATTGGCTCCGTCAAAACCCAATCTCCTTCTCAGTCGACCGGAACAACCCAGCGGTCCACTCCGATGCCTGCTCCCAGTCTGACTGCACCCTCTTCTACCGCCCCTCAAACTTAGGTCTTTGAGGTGAATGCGGTCCAATCGACCCCTTCACAACAACCTGGGGGCAAGAAGAAAGAAAGAAATAAACCCAAGAAAAACAACAACAATGAACAACCAAAAAATCAACCTCAAACCACTGCTACCGGAAAACAACCACAACGGAAACCAAAATTCCCATGTCTCATTTGTGGTGATGATCACTACACCCAAAACTATCCACATCGCGATGAAGTGGCCAAGATCTTTAAGGGAAATTCACAACCCGCTATGCTTACTCAACCTTTTCCACAACAGCAATCTTTGGTTGCTCAAACCCCCATTTCAGGGGGCAGTTCCAACCAATCCCATGATGAGGCCTCAACAAGTGCCCACATTTACATGTTTAACGGGATTAATCTGACCACTCGCACTACGACATATGACACATCGATTAAACTTGATAAGTTGAAGACTACTAACGGTTCCTCACCAGACCCATTACCGTCTTCTGTTAGTCCTCCGTCTGCTAGCCCTCTGTTCGGTCTGCTCCAGATCGAGAAACCTTCGTTTGAATCCATCTTATGCCCTCCTAAGAGCACTATCCGAAAATCTACCTTTAATCCTAGTTCACGGGCTGCCCAAAACTACAACATCGTTGAATATTTGGCTCAAGCACGTGTGTTATGTCTTCTCTAGAAGTTCTACAACACTGTCCCAGCCAACGTAGAATGATCTTAGCTTCCATCGGCGCTTTCGATCCCGAGTCATCTAATAGCCTCACGTTTAATCTGGATGATCATCAGCCTCGACTCTCCCACCAACTAGCTTTTCAGATCGATGTTGTGGTTCACAATCAACAAATCCACTGAACTATTTTGGATGAGGGAGCCTCTACTTGTGTCAAGTCTCTAGCTTGTTGGAAAGGCTTAAAATCACCTGCCCTTAACAAATCCCCCACAATGTTACGCGCTTTCAATGGATGATGTTTTCATCCTCACGGACTTTTACAATCCTTAACCATTCAGTTGGGCGGAAAAATTGTTACTGTTGATGCCGAGGTGGTCGACGCCCCCCTCAATTACAACCTACTACTTGGAAGAAGTTGGTTCTACGCTATGACTGTTGTCGCCTCGTCGGTGTTTCGATGTGTACAATTCCCCCATCAAGGCAAAATTGTCACTATTGATCAACTAGATTTCTGTACACCCGACGCTCGTGCTCCTGTCACCAACAACATTCCTTTTTTGGGAGACCACCCAGTTACATATGAAAGCATTGGTGTTGGCTTGTTAAAATATTCTAGCCTTATGGGTACCTTCCCTACACCACTTCCACCCACCGCACATCATATTTCCACCGTCAATATGATTTCGACTATGCCCTATCAATCTTTGGAATCATCTGACCCTTGGATTGTACCTATTCCTATGGAATTCGATGTGCTATGTGACACCATGCCAATTAGCTCAGCCGAGGCTGCATACATAGCTATTCAATCTACCTCTCCCTCCCCGGACGATTCCCATTTATTATCACCTGATGCCTACTCGATGCCGTCATGGTTGGATTCCCTATCATCTGTAATCGACTACATTTCCCACATTTTCCCTTTCGATGAATCTATAATGGAGATTCTTAGTATTGACGATGTACCTTGGGATGATAACCATCATCGATCCTCTTTTCTTCCGCCTCTGGAAGAAATTCACCAAGACATACACTTTGTCTTCCCTCCTGATGTTACCCATTCTCCACAATCTCCCATCCTCACACAAGATACTCTTTCTGAGGGGAATATGGGTAATATATCTACTATGATCGTTATTGATATTTTGATCAAATAAGGAGTTGTAAAAAACATTAACCTTGGTGCTAATTGCACACCCAAAGAAGTGGTATCTTACACCACTATGTTTAAATAATTCCGCGATGTCTTCGCTTGGAGCGACGAGGAAATGCCAAGAATCGACCCCTCGATTGTCGTGCATGAAATCAAGACTTACCCAGGTGCGAAACCTATTCGACAGAAACTCCGCCCGGTTCATCCCAAGAAAATCACAGCTATAAAGGCAGAAGTTGAGAAACTTTTAAAATCTGGCTTTATCTATCCCGTCCTTTTGACAGAATGGGTCTCCAACCTTGTTCTGGTTGCCAAAAAATAAGGGACCATCCATGTCTGTGTTGACTATCAGGATATTAATAAGGCTTGTCCAAAGGACAACTAGCCTACGCCCTTCATCAACCAGATCATTGATAATTGCGCTGGGAGTGTAATCTTCTCCTTCATGGATGGTTTTTCCGGGTACAACCAAATTGAAATTTTACCTACTGATCAACATAAGACCGCCTTTATCTGCCCATGGGGAACTTTCACCTATCGAAAGCTACCTTTTGGTCTCAAAAATGATGGTGCTACTTTCTAGCGGGCCATGTCGTATGCTTTCCACGATATCAAGCATATTGTAGAACCTTACCTCGATGACTTACCTGCCCACTCATCAAATCGATCAGATCAAGTTGATCACTTACGGGCTATTTTTCTTCGTTGTCGGTTTTACCGTATCCTCTTGAACCCACATAAGTGTATTTTCGCTGTCGAATCTGGTCGAATCCTTGGTTTTATTGTCTCCAAATACTGGATTTGGGTGGATCCTTTAAATATTAAGGCTATCCTGGCCTTACCCCCACCTACCAATTTGACCCAAATCCAAAGTTTGTAAGGAAAAGCAAACTTCCTTCGTCGTTTCGTTTGTAACTATGCTGAGATAACTAAAGGATTCATGCGATTGTTGTAGAAAAACACCCCTTTCATCTGGGATGACATCGCTCAATGGTCATTTGATGCTCTCAAGAATGCCTTGACCCGTGCACCTTTGTTGCATCCTCCAGACTATACAAAGGACTACATCCTTTACTTAGATGCCTCTACTTCGAATATTGCGATGGTGTTAGTTTAGGAGGACCCCAACGACGAAGAACATGTGATCTATTACCTGAGCAAGAGTCTATCTGGACCCAAACTCTGATATTCGCATGTAGAGAAAATGGTTATGCTAGCCATCATCGTTGTCCAGAGGTTTCACCATTACATCCTACTATGCACCACCACTGTGATTGCGAACTCAAACCCCATGTACCATGTCTTGACACGTCAAGTGCTCAGGGTAAAATACTCTAAATGGATCATCATCCTTCAGGAATTCGATCTTGAATTTGCGAAGTCCAAAGCCAAAAAATCCCTGGTGTTTGCGGAGCTTATCTGTGATCTCCCCCATGCTGATGAACATATCGAACCTAGAGATTCTCTCCCTCATGAAACTCTCTTCCTCATCAGCACCTCTGATCCTTGGTACGAAGACATCCTCCTTTACCTCCAAACCCAACTTTTTCAGCCTAACATCTCCCGCGAAGAGCGTCGACGTATTTTCCACCATTCTTGTCGTTATCTTATCGTCGACAAGACCTTGTATCGTCGTGGTATTGACACTATCCTTCGATGATGTCTGATTCATGCAGAGGCTGAACGTGTTCTGAATGATTGTCACCTTGGAGCCTGTGGCAGTCACCTTCCTGGGATGGCCACAGCCCAAAAAATTCTACGTGCTGGCTATTTTTGGCCCTCGATTTTCAAAGATTGTATTGAGGCAGTCAAGAAATTCCCACCCTGCCAAGTTTTTAACAACAAGGCACGTACCCACCCTACTACGCTGCACCCCATTATCGCCATCAGCCCCTTTTCCAAATGGGGTATCGATTTTATGCAGTGTAAGCCTACCTTAGTTGGGGGGCACGGTTATATAATCGTCGTCGTCGACTACTTTACCAAATGGGCTGAGGCTATGCCTACCTTTATAAATGATGGTTGTATCGCAGCTCTCTTTCTTTTTAACCACATCATAACTCGTTTTGGTGTACCATTCGCCATTGTCACTGATCACGGTGCACACTTTAAGAACCAGATGATGAGTGAATTGCATGTCAAGTTGGGTTTTCGCCATGAAAACTCATCCCCATACTATCCTGAAGCCAACGAACAAGTTGAAGCTATCAACAAGGTCCTCAAAACCATGATTCAATGCATGGTAGAGGCAAATAAGACATCCTTGCATCTACAACTTTTCTCTTCTCTCTGGGCTTACCGTACTTCTGTGAAAATAGCAACTGGGTTCACTCCTTCCCAGTTAGTGTATGGCATCGAAGCCATCTTACCAATCAAGTGTGAGATTCCATCTCTGAAACTTAAAGTAGAACTCCTACCCCATACTTCTTCCGAAGAAGAACGTTTCTTATATTTGACCAAACTGGACGAAACACATCGTGATGCCGCTCTTGTTAACGAGGCACATCAGAAACGTATAAAAGATCAATACGACAAATCTGTCCATCCTCGGACTTTTGCAGAAGGAGACTTAGTCCTCGTCTATGACCAAGCTCACGACAAACTAGGGACAAGTAAGTTAGAACCTCTATGGCATGGCCCTTACATTGTGAAATGTGTTTGACATAGAGGTGCCTACGAGTTAGTCGATTATGATGGAATTTCCCTAGGATAGCCCCGGAACGGGATTTACCTTAAAAAGTACTATGCCTAGATCACCTAGCATGTGTACTTTGTACATTATTGTATTTTAGTTTGGTGTGACTGTTTCTTTCGTGTGCTCAAGTATTTACCTTCGCCACTCATACGGCGCCTTGTGATTTCATGCGCAGATGACGTCTTCCTTTGCTATCTTTGTCGGGTTTGCGGATGGCGCTAGTCGACACACCCAGAACATTTCTTCGACAGCATGGGTCATTTACCAATTTGACAAGGTGGTGAGTTCAGGAGGTATTCGCTTAGGACCGACAACTAATAACATGGCAGAATACCATGTTGTCATCAGACTTTTGACCCAAGCCTCCTCCCTAGGTATCTCTCGTATCATTGTTAACCTAGACTCCCAACTCGTGGTCTATCAACTCAATCGAATCTATGCTATTCGTAATCCTATCCTGCTACGTCTCCACCTACAAGTTCATCGTCTGGAACGAATGTTTGATTACATCGAATACAGACATATTCCAAGAGAACTTAACTATGTTTCAGATTCGTTAGCTAATTACATCATGGATCGGTATCTCGCCCACAGATAAGGTTTCATGAAGGAAAACAAATTGTACATCACATGTAAATTAAAACACATCACATTAAAGGCATCATCATGTACAAATCATTTGGCACTGTAAAAACTCGGAACTGTATATATACACATAGCGTGACTGAAAATATTTTGATTACATCAAAAAATTACTTGGAAGAGAAAACTTTTGGGTCTTTACACCCATACAACATCGTCTGACAAGTCATACAAAATATACAATCACTAGAGAGACTCTAATCCCTTTGCACTGCATTGTCCTCAGAATAACATATCACTGCGTGCACTACACGTCTCAGCAGAGAATTAACATTCTCCGGCACCCCCACAGTGTGTCTTTGTAGATGTAAAGGCACTTCTCTCCTCCGTAGAGGGGGAATGCCCATCGTGAGTCCTTGAAGGTTTCTTTCAACCTCCCGGAGACCTATCCCTAGTGCCCCCGAATCTACTGCAACCGGAGCACCCTTGCGACGTCCCGGTATTGGTATATCAGTCGGGTGCACTACTCCCTTGTCTGCATGTTAAAAACAATAAATCCATTAAAAAAACTCTTCCACATACCCAAAAAAATATATATACATTAAAAACTTAAAAACAAAAACTAGACAAGGTGTTGCTTAGTCTCTCACCTGACGCATCCTAATCTTCCCCCACTGGTAGAATCAAATCCATGCTCCTATGGAAGTCCACATCATCATAAGGGAAGTCTTCTATCCAGAGATATTGACGTCTCAGCCAAGCGAAGAAGTCACCGGTGAAACGGAACTCTGACTCTGCCACTAGTCTCGAAGAAAGACTAGTCCACCGTTCCATCCATGGTTCTTCCACTAGCCGTACCGCCAATGTAATCTAAGGCTGCATCTAGGGGATGCTCTCTAAGAAGAATGAAACTAAAAACGAACCATATCCGAACTATTTCTGCCCCATCCTACATTGCGAAACCTTTTCCTTCACATTCTGAAGGAACCCTATGCTCCAGTTGAACAATGTTGGCTCCAAACACTGTACACCATAAGCTACCTATGATCTCGATGCCATATGTGCAGTAGTGCTTCCCGTCACACTCGTGATGGAAAACAAAATGGACCGAAGGGATAAGTCTCTGATATCCTTGATAGGGATTCTACCCACCACTAGTCCTGCTCCTAGGACACAATGACGTGCCAGATACACGCCCACTTTCTCATGAATCACCCTCTGTCTGGAAAAATATATAGGAACCCCTCTTTTCGAGAGGCCAGTCAAGAAATATACGTCTTCCAACTCGATGGTTATAAGTTGTGTCCCGATCTGGAACCCATGCTCCACGACATCCCAGAAGCTGATTATGTACTCAAGCAGAAGGACTTCCTTCTTCATCTTCTGCAACTTGAAGAATTTTAGAAGGCCACAATCTCTCAATGCGGCCCGCGTACGAGGAATCCGCAAAGTGGCCAAATCATCAAGCTCATGCTCTCATTCTTTCCACTTGATCATGGTCGCCGAAATCACCTACAAACAAAAAAAAACAAAGAATTTCATTATTCAATTTTTCGGCAATTTCGGCAATTTCTTAAGCAATTTAAAAACATGAAATCTAATGTCCACACTATTCAAAAAAGACCACGCCCTCTTTTTATCACTCAACAATCATCATGCAACAACAAAACGTTTTTAAATAAAACTAATTTTCATAATGGCTGCGTGGGCATGTTTTTGAGCTTTTTATGGATTCTTTGACAAAAACGACCCATCCACCCAAGTTTCAAGGCATTGGCATCTTTGCTATCACCTTCTAAACACATTTTTGCAAAAGACTATCTTTTTTCCATCGTTTTTAATAGAGGCCAATTTGATATTTTTTGGAGCGACATAGGGCTTCATTTTTTAAATTAAATATTGCTATGAAAATGAATATTAAACCATGTAATTGAAAGAAGGGGAGATGAAGATCTACCTGATCCAAACGGCGAGAGAAACAGTCAATCGTAGCTCCGGTATCAAGCAAAACAAGATCCACCTCCAAAGTAAGAATCTCCACTGCCACAAATCCTTATGCAAAATGAAATGGTAAATGAAATTTTCATTGTATTGCTATTTATAAATTTCCATTTTTTATAAGGTATAGTTATTTGTGGGTTTCTTTGACAATATAATGGATTCACTAAACCTCTAGATTGCAGTTTTGACACTACAGGTTTCAAAGTAGTTCTGATCGATTATTTAACTTGTCACATTCATGAGCATAGTCTTAGTTCGTTCTCAAGCTCGAGAATATAAGAACGCACCAGGTAGACTTTTATCTCTTTATCGGACCCGTATGGACACACAAAAAAGGAACCCCCTGGAGTCATCTTTAAACTCTTTTCAGACTCTCTAAATATGAAAAGATCGTCGAGTGATCTTGCTTCCTTTCACGCTCATTAAAAGGTTTGAAAGGGCATCTTTCGAGTGGTAGTTTATCTCTTTTTCGCCCTCGTGAGACTAGCTGTACGAAAAAGGAACTGAGAGAGTTATCTTTTAAGTGTTTTTCTAGACTCTATAATCATGAAAAACCTTCGAGTTTTTTGTCTTTGGACTCGCTAAAACAAACATCGACAGGCCCATACGGGACCGAACTCTTATTTCTTCCAGTTTGTTAAACAAAGGAAGAGGAACTTACCAAAGGTGAGTTATATTGAGCATGTGTTACCCTCCTCGAGCTCATTAAATTAAAAAGAGGTACTCGTCTATCTGGATGGGGGAAAATTTGAAAGAAGCAAGTCGAGCAATCTCTTGATAACATTACCAAGTAATTCTTAGAGTCGCCCTTGAACATGGCACTGTGTCTTTTTCACGCATTTTAATCTGCTGAACCTCTGCACTGATCCAATCCTTTGAGTTTCTTTCACTCCTTTGGGTCTCCTGACATAAGTCACAACATCCACTGCATCATCAAGTTTTGGTCCATGTCATGTTTCTGCTGTCGTGCCTCAGTGTTCAAGGGAAGTATCCGCCTTGAGAGTCAGCCATCACAAATATCTTGTCTCAATGCCCATGTCAGTCCATGTTCATTTGATCTACCTATTACATCTCTATGTTTATTTCATGTCGTTGATGGGGGATACATCAAGGCCCTCCTTCGACGAGTCTATTCCTATCGACTTCAACACATTATCCAGGAACTAGACTTAGAAACTAGTTAGTACTTTGGGACCTGCATGCCCCAATGGTAGGCCTCCTCACGTCCGACAGCAGGTTTACATCACTGACCTATGATCAGATGATTCCATGGATGTTCGACTCTAGCTAATCCATTCACATTCGTTGGAATGTACTAGGGTACCTTGGGAATCATTGACATTAATGGTGATCTCCCTCGCACTTGTTAACGGTTTACATCATTGACCAGTAATCAAGTGGTTTCTGCCATGTTCGACCTCAGGACATCTATTCACATGGTTAGATTCGTACTACATCGGGACCGATTAGAAGACCCTGGGTTGAGTGATCACTTTGATATGTACTTTGCCCAGGCTGTGAAGGAGTTTCTCTTGAACAATAACACATATACTGTTACATAGATCCACTTTGTATTGGTCGTGGCTATGTCTTGTCATCTCGTAGATCCACTGTGTATTCTTCGTGGCTATGATCAGTTCAGGTCATTAAAGTATATATCCACACTGTATCCTCAGTGGCTATACCTTTTTATCAATACAATTATGGATCCATAGTATATTTTATGGCGGCCATATCTTGCAAGTCTTGATCACCCAAGCATAGGTATGCCTGCCTTGGGTTTGAAACATGTCATGATATTTGTTGGATGTTTGTGTGCAGCTTTTGTCAGGTTCTCTGAATCTATACCCTTGCTTGAAAGTCTACAAAGCATTTAAATTATCATCTCTCGTCTTCTAACTTCATGCTTTGGGGGGAAATCTGTTACACATCAACATTACTCACTTTGATAAGCGTCGCATGTTTCTCACAAGTGTCGTAAGTATCAATCAAATCATATTGCCATGATGATGACACTAAGGAGACACTTAAAATGCATCAAACACTTGATCTGGAGAAGGAGGAATGGCTAACTGGAGATAAGAACCTCTTGCCACTTGAAAGGAGCACTTAATTTAAGGTTTTGGGAGAGAGCGCTCCCCTACATCAGCCTTAGGAGTGTTGGCGCTCCCCTATAAGGTGTTGGGGAGTGTTATAGCACCAAACTGCCCCTTTGAAGGAGTGCTACACATCTTTAGAGCACTGGCACCCCCCTTCAGCCTACTAGGGAGTGTTATAGCACCCTGATGCCCCTTTTGAGGGAGCCTTGTCTAATCTGGGTAGCAGTTGATCTGTTTAGGAGATTAAGGGGAGGATCTGTCGAATTTGGAAGGTAGTTGCATTCGAATTCCTGGTCAAACCATGATCTTAGGAGAAGATCCTTGATCTAAGGATGGAATTCCTCAACTTACCCTAAAGATACCTCAAGAGGTTAGGCCTCTCTGAACCTATATAAGAAGGCTCTATCATGGTGAGAGGGGGGAAGAATTGGAAGCATGAAACCTATGATCTCATAGGAAACATACAGTGAACTGGAGGAAAGTAATCAGTAAATTTGTTGTCGTCCGGATCGTGGATCTTTTGAGAAAGGGTTAGACAAAGGGGACTTGACAAAGCTATCGCATTTGCATCTACGGTTGTAAGCTACTCCTGTCATTGTTCTCATTAATATGACACACTTGGCCTGTTTCTTTCTAGTTTTTGTTTAATTTCACATGAACTTGTCTATGATAGATAGATCTATTTCAAGCTAATATCAATAGAGTAGGAAGTGGTTGTATTGTTGTTTGTCTACAGGGCTCATCGAGGAGCAAAAGATTGGAGCTCAACTCAGAGCGTGCAGGGACAAACGTCGATAAAAGGTACTCCTTTTCTCCTTCCCCCTCATGCATTAGTTTGTATAGATCTGAAAGGAAGTCAGTGTCCACGTTAAGCATCTTTTGTCTTAAGATTTAGGATTCTAGCTCTCAAGAGGAGATCTACCTGTCCGCAGGGAGATTTTATTTCAACAGTGAATATGAAAATTGTACACATAATACTAAAGACAATTCTCTAACCAACACATTTGTTATTACTGAATTTGGATCTGTTATGAAGAAGTTATGATTTTTTTACCCGAAACACCTGATTTAGACTAGTTTTAGGACTAGCCACAAACCCTATTTACCACGGAGTGTAACTCCAAAAATACAATGACCCACAAGCTGAAATTTGTACCAAAACTAATTGGATGTGTTTCCTCAATGTCCTCCCAATTTCACAGTCTGAATCATTCTAGGAAAAAATTTATTGCAAAATGGTGAGATGATCTGTAAATAACATACCTTAGAAAACATCATCAAAAGAATTTATCCTCCCTTAAATTCTGACCTTCTTTACTTCACCTTCCCTCTGAAATTCAGATTAGATATCCTTTGGTTACCTCATTCACATAAATATATTCAATATTCTCAAGTTTTATTAAAATGAGAGAGCCTTGCCTCTTATTTATACTTTCATGTAGCTTCCTCAAGGGGTTGCCTTTTAACCATCTTAGCCCACTTTCCTTATTTTAGGGTTAACCCACTTCTAACCACTTGTCATCTTAGTAATTTCTCCATTAACTTTATAATTTAAATAATTTATTTTGTATTCACTTTGACTTATAGTACACTCATCACTTCACTTTATTATTTACCTTCTAAAATCTCTTAAACCACTTTGACTACTTTCACCTTTTGGGGCTTCTAGATGACTCATGAGGGTTCTCCAACTTCACATGGCCATAAATCTCTAACCGTGAGGAGTTATGTGGCGTTCCACATACCACCAGAAATGGAATGACATGTACTATCCATAGAGAATATTCTTACCTGCAAATATATCAAAACACATACCAGTATTCATCAAACAAACTTAGGTCCATTATCCAAACCTTTCTCCAACTTCATATGGCCATAAATCTCTAACCATGAGGAGTTATGTGACGTTCCACATACCACCAGAAATTGAATGACATGTACTACTCATCTAGAATAGTCTTACCTTCAAATATATTAAAACGCATACCATTATACATCAAACAAACTTGGGTCCATTACCCAAACCTTTGTGCTACCGTAATTCTCTCTCGGACTTTATACAAGGGTTGAAATCAATCACTAAGGATTGAAATCAATCTAAAATATCACTCTCCAATGGTTGACATAAATGAAAACCAAAAATACATACCAATTGTACATCAACCTAAGTCAACTATCTGACAATCTCCCCCTTTGGCATTGATGGCAACACCAACATTGATGGCAACACTTAGTCATGATAACATTCATGCTTATACTCCTCATCAATGTTTCTATCTCTCACCTTTGACATCAATGGAAAAGGGTATATCCCTTTTGGGATGCTCCCCCTGACTGAACTCTCCTTGGGCTGCTCCCCTGTCTACATGCCTTTGTGATCTCTCTCCAAGCATTTATATCTTGCATATGATAAATCTCTCCCCCATTGTCATCAATGGCAAAGGTATCTTTCCATCCGGATCTGCTCCTCCTAACTAAATTGTCCTTGGGGATACTCCCCTTGACCGAACTCTTCTTGAAACTAATCCCCCAACCTAAATTATCCTCTTTATGGTGATTCCTTGTGTAAATATAAGACATATAAGATAGGCATTCAAGATCATTCATTTTGGATTAGAAATTACTCTGAGTCTCTGGACAAAAATACTCAAAGGCTTCCCTTGGAAGCAGTTTTGTAAAGATGTTTTCCACTTGTCCTTTTGTGCCCACATATTCAACTCTGATGTTCTTCTCTGCAACCTATTCCCATATAAAGTGATACTATATTGGAATTTTCTTCTTATTGGAGTGCATCATCGGGTTCTTTGAGATACATATTTCCTTGTATTATCATAATAGATTGGAATGGGATCATCATACTCAACCTATATATCTGTCAAAGTTTGTTTCATCCATAGAACCTAAGTACAACATCCTACTGCTACAATATACTCTGCTTCAGTTGTAGATAAAGATATTGATGATTGTTTCTTTCTTAGCCAAGATACTAAACACTCACCTAAGTAGAACATTGCTCCACTAGTGTTTCATCGTTCATCAATGCAACCTTTCCAATCTACATCTGTGTAGGAAATGAGTGATATATACTTTCCTTTTGGATACCATAATACAAACTCTTTTGTTCCTTTGAGATATCTGAAGAGCCTATTTACTGCTAAGACATGCAATTCCTTTGGTGTTGCTTGAAATCATACCACATGTCCAAATGCATGCATTACATCTGGTCTAGATGTTGTCACATATAGTAATATATCAATCATTGACTTGTATGTTCTATAGTATGTAGACTTTGAATAATCATCTTTTCTCAACTTGAAACTAGTTTTCATAGGAGTGGTAATTGGTTTGCAATATTCCATTCCAAACCTCTTTAGCATTTATCTGATATACTTAGTTTAAGAAATAAAAATTCCTTGGTTTCTTTGACATATTTGAAGACCTATAAAGAAGGATATTTATCCAAGTAATGAAATTTCAAATTCATTCTGCATATCCTTTGCAAATTTCTGGCTTAACCTGTCATTAGTACTTCAAAAAACAATATCATCAGCATAAATTTCAATTAATAAAATACTACCTTGAGTTACCTTGATGTAGAGGTTGTTGTCTGCACTTATTTTCAATAGTCCATAGGGAGTTTTTTCATTTTTGTTTCTGAGCATTACTCTGTTTTGAATGTAAACTGTTGTATGCACTGCATGTGTACAAAAAATATCTGTCAATTTGGAATCCATTAGCAATGTTCGAGACATTTCTTGTGTAATTATCATCCATTATGATAATGTTCCTTTGTCTCTGAACCACTCTCTGAACCAATATATGAATCCATGCTCTAGTCCATACTGTCCAAGACTCTACTTGTGCAACTGTCCATAATTCTGACCCATTTATCACTATATTATCATGAAGTCTTGATTAATCCATCAAATTGTACTTCTGCTAACTGATTTCTCTGGATATGTCTTCTCAAACTCTGCAAGCTACTTGAAGGATGGTTCTTTGGTCTGTCACAACTATCACATAGACTCCCCCTATATAATATTCATATTACTTGGGAGTCTCTAAGTCGGATGGATCAAAATAATTCTTTCTCTGATGTGTATTCATCATCATCTCCATTGGTAGATTCATCATCTCTCTAAGCTCTAACTTCTTTCTTTCTATCTGTGGATTCATCTTTCACTAGAATGCCTGAAAGTACAATCTCTTGAACTTGTTCCTTATTTACCTATCATTCTTTTCTTTCAGTTATTTTCCAAACCTTTTTGAATCTGACATATTTCTTTTTCTATGTAGAATTTTCTTCATCTCGTTTTATTGTCAATCTTGTGATCTCTAGGACCTGGTATTTGTTCACCTGTTCTTCTTGTTTTTTTATCCATACTTTCTTATATCTGATATCAGTGTTCTCTTTCATGGAAGTATCAATCATGCTTCTACAATCACTAGCTATGTGTCCATAGTTATGACATTTGTAACATTCAATGTTACGTTGGGCCACATAGGTAGTTCTTGCTTGAAAATTTCTTTTATAATCCATGCAATCTGAAACCTTATGTCCAATGTTAGTACAATAAAAAAAACTGACCATAAAATAGATTTGCATACCTGGGAGTGAATGATTTTCTTTGTGGCGTAGTCCTTCTGGAATTTTTCCTTGACGGATCATGATCACGAATGAAGCTTCTTTGTGGCTTGAACATGGATGGTCTTCTTGAAGATGTATCTTCAATAGTTTTCTTATATTCTGGTTGACCATTATTCCTTCCTTTGAGTACTTATTCATAACTCTTTCTATTTTCTTCATTCTTCTTTTCTAGCAACCTAGAGTGCTTCTCTTCATTCTCTATAACTGATGTGGATGTTTCTGTCTCTTCAACGTTCTTGTTGAGCTTGACAATTTTACTTCTCAATGTGACAACTTCTTCTTCAAGATTCTCAACCTCTTCTTCTTTCTTCATTATCTGAGACTTCATGACTTCTTCTGTTCTTTTTTCTTCTTCAAGATGAATTTTTAAGTTCTCGATGACTTGTTGGGCTTCTTCAAAAATGTGAACACTTTCATTTTGTTTCATCAATTATTTATTGAGTGACCTATTTTCTTCTCTTAGTTCATCTAAAACACTAATCAATTATGCTTCATAATTGTCTTCCTTTTCAATCAGTTTTTTTGTCTCATTTCCTTCATGGCATTCTATTTCAATATTTCCATGTTTTTCACAGTTAAAGAAAAACAACATGCCTCTGGTGATTATGTACTCTTCATATTCTGAATCTATTTGACATGGTGAACATAATTCTTCTTGATCTGTATCTACATCTTCTTTGGCATTTTCTGAATCTGCGATGGGTGAAGAATATATGTCATGTAACTTATCCCAAATTTCTTTGGCTAATGAACATTTACCAAACTTTTCTCTTACCGGATTAGGTAATCATTCCCAGATGAAATCCATTGTTATTTTGTTATTATTCTTCAATTCCTTCTTGGTTGCAGTCTGTTCCCTTTTTGAACTATCATATCTTGTAACAACGGATAGCCAAATATAATGTCCCTGTGCCTGTAAAAATACTTTCATCCTTGTTCTCCACATCTCATACTTAAAACCATTATGACCATTAAACATTAGTACTCCATTCTCAGAATAATCCATGATATCCTTCCAGTGGTTAAATTGTTTCCTGAAGGAACCGGCTCTGAAACCAATTGTTGGATTATTGAGATGGGGATGAATCAATAATAGAGAAATTTAATCCTTTTTCACTATAAAATGAAAGTATTATATCAATGTATCATTATCATCCAATATTTGTAGAGTAAATAAACAATGAACAAATGAGAAATCACATACATAAACAATACACCAGTGTTTTATGTAGAAACCCAAAGCAGGATAAAACCACTGAATGTTTTTTCTTATATGTCTTTAAGAATTACATTCATTGGAAGCACCAACTTCTTGTGTTTTCCAGCTGCAACTGGAAGGAGGCTCCAAAATCCTAGTTTCTCAGGATACAACCTGAGGGAAGGTCCAACTCCCCAATTCTCTGGCTACAACTAGAAGGAGGCTACAACCCCCTATGTTCTCTGGATACAACCAGAAGGTGAATACAACCACATGTCCTTTCCCCATCCAATCGCCCTAACGTAGAAGTAGAATGATGGAACCACTGTCACACTATCACTGCGAGATATGTTGTTCCAAACCTATGCCAAACAACTTGTACCAATAACCTGAACCATGCATCAACCATGCATCAACCTATACCTCAACCTATAATCAACCTGTACCATAAACATGTGGATCAACCATGCACCAACTTGTACCAAACAACATGTAATCAACCTGTACCATAAATAAGTGCATCAACCACACACCAAACTGTACCTCAACCTATACCATGAACAAGTGCATCAACCATGAACCAAACGTGTATGAATAACCTGTCACAACAACCTATCCAAACAACCTAGCAAAACAATCTATCTTATCCATCTTATCAACAAAATCAGATCTACTCACCAAGATCAATCACCAATGCAACTCTCAAAGATGTGCATCAACCAAGCATCACACAACAACTCATAATCATCACCAAGATCAATATGTGCTTCTAATAATATACCAATACAAGTATTCTACATCATCCATAAACCATGTGTCAACAATACTACTAACACGTGCCTCCAACCATGTACCAAGTATGTACCAATCATGTATCAACTATTCATCAACTATGACTCATCAAGATGCACCAACATCATCAACTATACACCTCATGTATATGCCAACTCATCAACTACTTGTCTCAACCATGTACCCAACATGTACCTCAACCAAAATCCCTCATAATTTTAATCTTCCAAATCTGATTTGTAACTCTGTAATAGACCTAGTGTGTATGATCACATACTTGCAAACCTTCCTTAACTTTAACAACCAGAGACTAGCATTTTCATCAAACTTTACTTTAGTCTCACATGACTAGTCTTGGATTAGTCAACAACCCTAACTTGAAATAATCATAACTATGTACATGTAATGAATAAAGATATAAAAATAGTAGACAATGTTCTTCAGTGTGTTTTATGTAATGCCTCCAGGTTTCACTACTTGGAACCTCTAAGAAAAGGAGTTATAGCAAAAATGGCATACATTGTTGAATTTTGTATTATTCTACAGAGAAAACTTGTAGATCATTCCCTAGACGAAATACTTTTTGTATGGATCTAAACATTGTACACAAAATACTACAGATTGTACTCTAACCAACACATTTGTTCTTACTTAATTTGGATATATTAAGAATAAGTTGTGGCGTTTTTACCTGAAACACCTGTTTTAGACTAGTTTCAGGACTATCCACAAACCCTATTTTCCACGGAGTGTAACTCCAAAAATACAACGACCCACAAGATGAAATTTGTACCACAACTACTTGGATATGTTTCCTCAATTTCCTCTCAATTTCACGGTCTGAATCATTCTATAAAAAAAATTATTACAAAAATGGTGAGATGACCTGTAAATAACATACCTTAGAAAGCATCATCAAAATAATTTATCCTCCCTTGAATTTCGGCCTTATTTACGTCACCTTCCCTCTGACATTTGGCTTATATATCCTTTGGTTACCTCAGTCACCTATATATATTCAATATGCTCAAGTGTGATTAAAATGAGAGATCCTTTCCTCTTATTTATAATTTCATGTAGCTTCCTCAAGGGGTTACCTTTTAACCATCTTCACCCACTTTCCTTATTTTACGGTTAACCCACTTCTAACCACTTGTTAACTTAGTAATTTCTCCATTAAATCTATTATTTAAATAATTTATTTTGTATTCACTTTGACTTATACTACACTCATAACTTCACTTTATTATTTACCTTCTAAAATCTCTTAAACCACTTTGACTACTTTGACCTTTTGGGGCTTCTAGATGACTCATGAGGATTCTCCAACTTCACATGGCCATAACTCTCTAACCGTGAGTAGTTATGTGGCATTCCAAATAACACAAGAAATGGCATGACATGTACTATCCATTTGAATATTATTACCTACAAATATATCAAAACTCATACCATTATCCATCAAACAAACTTGGGTCCATTACCCAAACCTTTCTCCAACTTCACATGGCCATAACTCTCTAACTGTGAGGAGTTATGTGGCGTTCCAAATACCACCGGAAATGGCATGACATGTACTACCCATATAGAATATTCTTACCTTCAAATATATTAAAAATCACACCATTATACATCAAACAAACTTGGATCCATTACCCAAACCTTTGTGCTATCGGACTTTCTCCAAGAGTTGACATCAATCACTAAGGGTTGACATCAATCTACAATATCACTCTTCAATGGTTGACGTCAATGACAACAAACAATCCATACCAACTTTCCATCAACCTAATCCAACTGTCTGATAAAGTATTTAACATAACCTGATAGTTGTCTAGGGTTAGGGTTTTTGCATGCCTCAAAATTCAATTAGTGTTAAGGTTTTGGAATTTTTATAATATTCTTGAAATTCCACACATGACTAGCCCTACATGTATGAGTAAAGGGGTTGGCATGGCATCCATTGGGTACCACGGTGGTCAACAAGGTAGGTGAACTTGTGGGAGACATAAATTCCACATACAAAGCATAATTACGATTATTTTAACATGGTTGGAAGTTCCTTGGTGTGTAGAATAACGTCGAAGGGAAATGAGCTATTCTCACAAATTTTTTACCCCAAAAAGTGTCATTTGATGCCTCAAAATGGATTTGGAAGGTTTTGGACCCCAAATCTCCAAACTGGAACTGCTACTAAAATGGGCCCTGCAAAGATGAATACTCCATTTTTAGAAGCTATAAAGTATCAAGATAGATGAAAAATTATGCAATTATCCATTCTAGATCACTATGAGATTAAGGATCAATATGCTCACCCATGCTTAAAAAAGCTAGCATTCTTATCTTATAATATGATTTTAATTTCTTTTCTTTTCAAATAGGTTCAACTAACATAGGGACCCTAACAATTCTATGCATTTATAATCATATTGTTGATATTATGGTAGCTGCGGGAGGTATTGACCTCCAATTGTAACCTTTGACGAGACTAGAACATTCCAAGAAGAAAGAAGAAACCCTAAAGCATTGGACATAACCCTAGAAGACAAGTCGGCTAAAGGAAATATTTAATATTGAGTTTTTAGCCTCCAGAATGAGAAGCCAGCCCAGAAATCTAAGGATGGGCAGTATAAATACAGGACACCAGAGCTCATTTGGAAGACATAGCTCCCAACTGGAGTAACTCAATAGTGTGCACTGCAGAAATTTAGTGTGCAAGTCTGGAGGGTAGTTGCAGTTGTAGTTACTGTAAACTTGTAATTTTGGTCTTTCTGGGTTGGATTTTTTTATCATTCTTGGTTATCTTTGCTTGGTGCATTATCATTCGTTGGCTATTGATTTACTACTAGAATTATTCTCTGTCAAGGTTAAGGTGCTCGGGGGTGGCATTTGTGCCTATGGTTGGGTGACATTATTTCTATATTGTCTATGGTTAAACGAGCACACCCACTTTTCTAACAGGTCATGGGCCCACACCTCCTTCATTCAGTCTAATCAATGGAAGTAAGCTAAGACATAAGATTATCAGGCTTATTGAAAAACTACCGCTAAGGTTTCTAGCAAGTGTAGGCACTAAAGCATTGTCGCTGGGGTTACTAGCAAGTGTAGTTGCAAAACCCTAAAAACCTCTTGCCCAACACCTTATGATGGAAAACCTTACTCAAGGAGAGTATATTCTATTATGCCTTAGTCTAGTGCACCTATCATCACTTTTAGAAGGAAAAAAAATCAATGTGGATATAATGTTTGACCAGTCAAATTGAAAGTTTGACCATCTATCAGTCAACATATATCATGAATGAAAAGATGGATCAACTACACTATTCGGCTCTTATAGGAACTCTTGAAGATGACATGTGGATAATTGATAGTGGAGCTTCCATGAATATGGTAGGAGACCAGGTCAAACTCTCCAGTCTAAATGAAAAGAAGACATCCTACAAGGTAGAACTTGGAGATAAGAACACCTATCCAGTCGAAGGGATTGGTCAAGCCTCCATCAAATTGAAAACAAGTAACAATGTTGATTTGAGCAACGTCTTATATGTACCTAGTTTAGAAAAGAATCTTGTATCTATATATTTCCTAAAATACAAAGGAAATAAAATAGCCTTTGTAGATGGTGAAGTACTATCTTGGTCTAGAAACTCCAGCATAGAGAATGCTAGAGTTATTGGAACTCGTGAAGGAAGACTATACATATTACTAGAATGTAATGATGAAGCTCTTATACATGATGAAGTCAATACCAATGAACTTTGGCACATAAGGTATTCTCATCTTCATTATCAGTCATTACCTTTCCTCAAAAATATGGTTGAAGGAATACCAGAACTACAGTGTACACTTGAAGGAATTTGCAGAGGATGTGTTGTTGGTAAAAAATTTAAGAAGCCATTCTCAAACAACAATAATAGATCTAAGGAAATCCTAGATCTAATACATTCATATGTTTTCGGTCCAATTCCAATCAAATCTTTAGGATGTTCCCTTTTGTTATGTAATCTTCATAGACAATTACTCAAGAAATACTTGGTTGTATCTCCTAAAGACAAAGGATGAAGTTTTCATCAAGTTTCAAGAATTCAAAGAAGAAATAGAAAACCTCACAAGAAAGAAAATCAATATTTTGAGAATAGATAATGGAGAAGAATACACATCCAAGGAATTTGTTTCCTTTTTCAAATCAGTAGGGATTAGGAGGGAGCTAGTCGTTCCTCATAATACTCAAAAAAATGGTGTAGCAGAAAGGAAGAATAGATCCATTGAGGAAACAGTGAAGGAACTAATGAATGATCAAGGTTTGTCCATGCATTTATGGGGAGAAGCAGCCATGACAACAATATATGTTAAGAACAGAATTCCCCACCGCATATTGAAGGATATGACTCTAGAAGAATCCTTCTCGGGAAAGAAACCCAATGTGGAACACTTAAGAATATTTGGGTGCCCTATTTACATTCATATCCCCAAGGATAAAAGGAAGAAACTATAACCCTCAGGAAAGAAAGGCATATTTGTTGGATATCGTGAATCATCCAAAGCCTACAAAATATATATCCTAGAACAACATAAATTTGAATTCAGCAGAGACGTGACCTTCAATGAGAATATTTATTTCAAGAAATATATAGAAGAATCGATAGAAGAAGAAGAATATGAAGAGCTTAAAGAAGAAAGCATCCATCTTCCCGAAAGTCAAAATGAATAACCATAACAACTTGATCATCTGATGCAACCATGTGAACCTATTGAACCAGTCACTATACCCAAAAATAGAAAATGTCCAACCTAGCTTGAAGCTACTCTACAAGAAGCAGAAAAACTCAAAGCCCCTAGTGGCACCTTCAGAGAAAGAAAAAAGCCCAAAATATTCTCCAACTATGCAGCATGTATGGAAAAGTTTATAAATGAAAAACCCACCACATTTGAAGAAGTAGCTCATAAGAAACAATGGAAAGAATCCATGACAGAAGAACATCAGTCTATCATGAAAAATGAGTTATGGGAAATCGTGCCTAGTCCCAAAGAAAAATTAATGGTAACTTCAGAATTTGTCTATAAGATCAAACATGCAGTAGATGGAAGCATGGAAAAATACAAGACAAGGTTCGTAGCTAGAGTTTTCTATCAAAAGGAGGGAGAAGATTATGACGAAACCTTTTCTCCTGTTTCCATATATACTTCTATTAGAGCCATTATATCTCTTGCTGCCTCCATGGGATGGATTCTACATCAGATGGATGTAAAGACAACTTTCCTCAATGGAGAAATTGAAGAAAAAGTATACATTGAACAACCTCAAGGATTTGAAGTACATTACAGAGATACTCATGTTTTCAAATTAAATAAATCCTTGTATGGACTCAAACAAGATCCAAGATCTTGGTATGCCAAAATAAACAACTGCTTAATAAGACTTGGTTTCTCTAAGAGTCATGTAGATCCAGATCTCCACTATAAAGTTGTGAACAATGCACATGTGATTCTACTACTATATGTCGATGACTTATTCTTGACAGGTGCAAAGTCTCTCATCATCTAGTGTAAGAAGGAACTAGCTTATGAGTTCGATATGAAAGATCTTGGTCTTATGCACTATTACTTGGGGCTAGAAGTAAGGCAGAAGCATGGTGAAGTCTTCCTTGGAAAAGGAAAGTATGCAGTAAATATTCTTTAGAAATTTGGAATGATGGATTGCAAATCCATGGCCACTCCTATGACCACAGATATAATAAAAGTAAAAGACTCAGATTCTGATCCAGTAGACCCATCCCTAAATCTTCAATTTATTGGGTCATTGATGTATCTAGTAAATACTCAACTACATATTTGCTTCTATGTAAACACCTTAAGCCAGTTCTAGGTAGAACCTAGACATGAGCATTGGATAGTTGCAAAGCATGTTCTAAGATATATTTGTGGGACTCTAAACTATGGTTTAAGATATACTTCATCTAGTGATATACAACTTCATGGATTCACGGATCCATATTGGGCAGGGAGTACAGAAGACAGAAAAATTACTTCAATGATGTGTTTCAACTTGGGCTCTGCTATGATATCATGGGCCAGAAGGAAACAAAAAGATGTCGCACTCAGCACAACAAAAGAAAAATATATTGCAGCATGTGAGGCATGTACCGAAGCAATATGGCTAGGAAGTTGATTTCTGTATTATTTGATCATGTACCATATTCAACTGTAATATACTGTAACAATCAAATTTGTATAAGGTTATATAAACACCCAGTGTTTCATGACTGGTCGAAACATATTGAGACAAAATACTACTTTATTCGTGATAAAGTCCATGAAGGAGAAGTGAAACTCCAGTATATCTCCACAGATGAGTAGGTAGCAGACATTTGACAAAGCCTTTCTCTAGAATAAAGTTTGCATACTTAAGGGACAAGATGGGGCCCATGGAGATAAATCCCTTATCTAAAAGGGAAGAGATGGTTCCCCAGGTTGGGAGGGAGAATTGATACATGTTATTGATTCATGGGCAGTTCCTTTCCAGTTCAAAAAGTGGTTTGAGATATCTGACAAACAAACATTTTCTAGTTAAGAAAATGGTCCAGATCGGACAGTCATTTTCATAATGAAAATAGTTCGATAGATTGATGATGTACCATAGACAATGATTCCCCTTGTGTCCAGTGTGGGGGAATGGTTTAGGAAAATCATTCTTCTTGGCATTCACTCTAAGTAGTGTTCAACTAGAATGGTCTACCTTGTTGGGAATTCATTCTTTTGAAGTTCAGAGTTGTGAGTAGTTTCGAAGAATGGTCTGTTTTGGAGGTTGGTGCAAGACAATCATTTCCTTAGGAAATGATCCGGACAATCATTCCTTAGGGCAGACTCATTCTCTCTAGGTTGCACTATGATCAGTGTTGGAAGAATGGCCCAATTAGGTGAATGGTCTAGGTTCAACAATCAGGGATAGGCATTTCCTAGGGAAGACTCATTCTCTCCAGGTTGCACTATGATTAGTGCCAGAGGAATGACTGAGTTAGATGAATGGTCCAGGCTTAGAAATCAAGGACAATTATTCTTATATGCTTAAGAAGAATAGTTCAGATAGCCCATGGTTGATGATTTACCTTCTGAGGGCATATTCTCTTCCATATCTCACAGATGTGAGTGGAACAATGGCATATATGACGCATTTTGTATCATGATATCTTTTATGCAGATTGATATTAGATGATATGATTGTTATAGAGAAGGGAGACTATCTAGTTGGATAGGGATGAGGATGCTACCAATTGAATGGTTTGTTTGTGCTCTAGACCATTGACTTGTATACCTCCCTAGATAGGAGGGAGTGTTGATATTATGGTAGCTCCGGGAGGTATTAACCTCTACTTATAACCTTTGATGAAACTAGAACATTCCAAGAAGTAAGAACAAACCCTAAAGTATTGGACATAACCCTAGAAGACAAGTCGACTAAAGGAAATATTTAATATTGAGTTTTTAGCCTCCAGAATGAGAAGTTAGCCCAGAAAGCTAAGGAGGAGAAGTATAAATACAGGACGCCAGAGATCATTTGGAGGACACATCTCGCAACTGCAGAAACTCAGTAGTGTGCATTGTAGAAATTTAGTGCACAAGTCTAGAGGGTAGTTGTAGCTGCAGTTACTGCAAACCTGTAATTTTGATCTTTCTGGGTTGGACTTTTTTATCAATCTTGGCTATATTTGCTTGGTGCATTAGCCTTGGTTGGCTATTTATTTTCTACCTGAATTCTTCTCTATCAACGTTAAGGTGCTCGGGGGTGGCATTTGTGCCTATAGTTG
The DNA here is from genome assembly GCA_009831015.1 of Picea engelmannii. Lineage (NCBI taxonomy): Eukaryota > Viridiplantae > Streptophyta > Pinopsida > Pinales > Pinaceae > Picea > Picea engelmannii. The sequence continues at coordinate 280,798 of ML788944.1, forward strand.
GGTGACAATATTGCTATATTGCCAATGGTTAAACGAGCACACCCACTTTTCTAACACATACAACCAATATCACTCAAGATGAAACATCTCCACATAAAAAAATGTTGTGTTTGAGTTTCTCTTTCTAGTGGTGAGGGGAGAACCTACTCACCACGGAAATATCATCTTTGTTGTTTCTAAAATATACTCTCTCTCTTGCCATTAGTGGATGGAAGGATAATTCATGACAAAGGTGAAGGAGTTCTACTTGAAGAAGAACATGAAGGTGGATTTTTTCCACCAAAGGATCTCATGTTGTCTTTGTTACATAAAACCAAATTCCCATCAAACATATAAAAGAATTCATGAGAAGCCTCATCATTCTCACAACAATATGAAAATAAATGCAAGAAATGGAGGATGACTTACTTTTATTTCATTGGATGGTGCTAACATTCTTGCCACATTTTGTAAGATGTTACATGGCTTCGGTGAGGATGTTGAGCTACTTTCTAACATCATTGTTGAGAATATTAAAAAGGAATTCAAGTCTTTGTCAATGAAAAATATGAGAGTAGATCACCATGAGGAATCATGATTATTTTTCAAGTTTAAATAAGGAGAACAACGGCTTAGAATCACTATGGAGGATGTTTCTCTATGCCTTCACATACCAACATTATCACTAACATGAAAACCATTCAAAAAACGTCATTATACCTTAATATTGGATGTTTTTTAGCATATTACAAAGGCATTTCAAGTCCTTGTTAATGACAAATGAGAGTAGATCACCATGAGGAGTCATAATTTCTTGTCAAGAACAAGGGCTTCAAATCACCATGCAAGAAATTTCTCCATAAATTCACACACCAACATGACCATTGACATGAAACCCATAAACAAAACACCATTACACCTTAATATTGTATCCATTTTTCATTCCCCTTCAAATTGAAACTAACACATCTCTCTAATCCATTGCAAGAAAATAAAGTATCAACAATACCATCTAAGTGACAAGTAAATAAATGAAAAATGTTTAACTTGTCAAATTTTTACATTTTTATTTTTTCTTCACAAATGCGACAAAAATTAGTCATTTAAATCCTCTTTATTCAATGTCAAAATACGTTTTGACAAAATTATTATTTTTTGATTTAATTAATTTTAAAAAATTCAAACTTTGAAAAGAATTAAGCAAACTAATGCAAGGTAAAAGTGTTTTGAAAAAAAAAAAACATAAAAAGGAGTAATAAATATCCGTACAGAAGTCAATGTCTCCTTTTTTTTATAGATCTTTGCACTAAATTATGTATCTCTCTTGTCCAAAATTGTTTATAAAAGAACATGTATAATTTTGAGTGAAATTGATGAATTCAAATACTAGGCTTTCAACATATTTGAGAACGTTTGTAAGAAGAACTATATCTTTGAATGAGAGAGACAAGTGTTTTCAGTGGAATTTAACATGCATGTAATTAGAAATTTTTTTATTATAAAAGTAGACATGTGTTGGAGATGGTAGGTTGAAGTGATTGAGGAGGAAGATATATTAGATTATTTGGAGGGGAGAAAAAATATATGAATTTTATTTTTATAACAAGAAATGAGTTTATGGAACAATGGAAGATGTCTAAGGTTTCAAGTGTAGGAGAGGAGTAGGTGGTTGATGTTGAAAAATCCTATCAATTTTATGTTATTTTCCCAAACTCTTAGTTTTATAAGAGCTCCAAGTCCTTTAGGGATCACTTATGGAGGATACAATTGCATCAAGACTTTAAGAGAAAGTGAAATTTTCCTTCCAACAATGCAGTGTTTCATAGCCTTGTTGACATTTGAATCCGTCAGGATCGAAATGACAATCTCGCGAGAATATGAATCCCCCTGTGTTTTTAAAGAGGTGGTACTCGTCTCTAGATAAAAGATATTTATGTGAAATCTTGGGTTAAGAGAATGCTAAGGCAAAAAACCCTAGATATTTATTGCTCAAATTTATCCAATAAAAATAGTTCTTAAACAAGATGATCTGATACTTATTTGTAGCAAGAATTATTCTAACAATAGAAAAGATTGAAGGAGGGCTTCAATATTATAATTTCTTTGTGATCAACATCAGTACATACACAATCTTCTTAATCATATATAAATGCATCCATATATTCTTCATAAGAAAAGGGAGAGAATGATTTGATCATCTCAAAGAATTTTAAAAGAGTATTACTATAAAGATCAAAAGAGAATTTGATAGATCAATTTCAAATATCTCATACTTAAGACTCAAAGTTACAAGATACAATCGAAATCAACCCTAAAGTAATTCTTTGTGGATTTTTATTCATGAAAAATGTTCTCCATTACAATATATATGACAGTCATGTATATAGCTATAAATACTCCATGATCATATAATAAAAAGTATTTTGAAGAGTACAATAAGAACACTCAAAACTCATCCATGTGCCCAATTTCATAGATTCAAGCATAAGGCTATGAGAAATGGTGTAGAAGAAGAGAAAGAGTGGAGAATATGGATATCTCTCTTTGTTGATCAGAAGCTTAGTTGTATATTCATGGTTCTACCTTCTTCTTATTCCTCTGATCTTCTTCCTTGTCCCTCTGATAATTCTGATTATTGAAAACTTGATGACACAATTATTCTCTTGAAAGATTAGATCCTCTAACTACTTGGGTAGTTAGGGTTTTCCTTTCTTGAATTTCTCATACACTTTTCTTCTTGAAGTATTCCCTTTAATTAGTGCTTCATTAAAAACTCATTAATAAATTTACATCATTAATATTTGAATATTTCAAATGGGTCCTTTTCTCTTTTGAATAAAAGTTTTTAAATAAACTTTTATTTTCAAAATTTAATTAGTTGTCCTTTCAAAGAGGGGGACTGTGTTTTAATTATCTGGAAGTGATAATCAATTTTTTATCCATGGAAATCACTTTTGATGTGATCTTCACCATCTTGTCTTTCTAACGATATAAGATTTCCCAAATCTGTAACCCGGATCTCAAGATATGAGCTCATGAAGTTGAGTTATATCGTAGACCCATTAAAAATGAAGTTGACTGATATTTCAATTTCTAGGGAAAATGTGGCCAATTTCAGCCTTTATAACCTATACCATCATCTTCTTCATCGAAATATATTTCCAAAGGTATACTTGTTGTGCGATTCTGACACCCAGAGCTCAAGATATGGCCTTCAAAAGTTCGTGACTCAACCAACGTCTATCGGATGTCTTAGGAAAATGTGGGACCTTGATCTTGGATTAACCCTCCTTTAGTTCAAAATCCGACTTTGAGTGTGAAACCCATCCCACATGCATGGGAAATTTTGAGTTTTAATATTATATAATACTAAGTGTTTCATACACTTAGTAAGAAACATTGAAGAGAAGATTATGGAGCTTAGTGGGTCGACCTCCCCTTAGAAAATTGATTAAAAAATATATTTTTGCATGCCAAGTCAAACTCTACCATGTCCAATCAGCATATAAATCAGCCTACCAAAAATTGCCATGTGTTGGAACCCAGTTAGATATCCCATATGCCACGTGTCACCATCCATTAAATTCCATGTAGCACCATTCCTTGATCACCATGGGGAATCATTCCACGTTGCCAAGTGTCATCTCTCCATAGGTTAAATAGTTTCCATGTGATCCAAGGAATGATTGACACATGGCATGAAATTAAAGGTTAAAAAATAAATAATGGAAAATAATTTTTATAGGGAAAAGGGTTTAAGTGTAGGAGGAACGAGAGGGGAAAGATATTGGTAGTTAGGGAAGGGGGGAAATGAAGGGAGAAGAAGTGAGGGTGTGACGTAGGTTGAGGTAGGGGGGTAGTTTGTACGAAGTGGACTCATGGGGTGAGGGAGTGAGTGAGGTGAGTGGGTAAGGGAGTCTGCAATTTCAATGAGGAATGAGAGAGTGTGGGAGTGGGGGGGGAATGAGGGGAGAGAAAGTGAGGGGGTGATGTAGGGTGAGGTAACGGGGGTAGTTTGTAGGCAGTGGAATCGTGGGGTAAGGGAGTCAGGGAGGTGAGGGGGTAAGGTAGTCTACAAGTCTAGGAATTAAAAAAAATGTTGAAGTATGGGTGAGGGGAAGGTAAGGGGTAAGGGGTGAGTGAGTGGGTTAGTGGGGTGAGGGAATGAGTCCACCAAACCGTGAAGAAATGTGATTCTGCTAAGAGGTTAGGGGGTTGGATAATTTAAAAATGAATTAACTATAGAATGAGGTGAAGGGAACTAGAGGGATAAGGGAGTGAAGGGTGGGTGCCCGAGAGATGAGAGTAAATCACGATGGATGTGGTGAGACACTTGATATGTTTTATTAGAATATTTTTTGTGGGTTTTGAACCTGGCACAAGAATATTTTTAAGGGTATTGGGCCCAAAAATTGAAGAAAACTAGGGTCTTGGACCTGGAAATTTAAATGTAATTTCAAGAAACCAACTTTGCTCCATAATGAAGTGTTATTTTGCGAGTTTGACGGAAACCTAGATATATTGAGCATACGAACTCGGATTTCAAATCCAAAAAATGTGTGGTGAAGCTAGTATCGACGGATACACATTGGATCTAATCTCATTCAAAAAATTTCTTCTTTTGATATCATGTTTTATTATTGTTCAAGGAGTAGGAAAATATAGATGACCAAGTTTTGGTCAACAATTGGCTCCAACTGTGGGACAGTGACCCTATGTGGGTTGAAGAGAACACCAAAATCTCAAGACTAGTTTCCTTATCCATTGGGATATGGAAGCATCTTCAAAACATATTTTTTGTAATTCTTCTTCTTTCATGAAGTTATCTTCAAATATTGTTTCCACTTAGCGACTTCCTTATTTTACAAAACTTGAACAGAAGAAACAAAATATGTACATACATGATCTACCCACCCTATATTACTTGGAAGAAAAGGGGTACCTTAGGTATAGGTAGATTTCCAATGGATCCATTCAAGCATTGATCTGATTTGTGGAATGAACTCCATCACTATGGAACATATTGAAACTTGTACCATTGAGTCATGGGCACTCTCAATATGTACTGGAGAGACATTAAACAAGGTGTGATGAGGATCTAATTACATTGTTTGGCCAACAATTCTCTGGAACCATAATTCAATGAATTCAATTCTTGGCTTCTCAAGAATACATTTTTCTTTGATTGGATGAGGATTTTCCAATCGTAACATTCTTTCATATTTCTCCTTATCTCCAACCACTTCCAAGGTTCTCAATTCATCAATAATATCTTGAAAAGACTCTTCCTTCATGTAAAGGAAATATTTCTCATTATTCTTCTCAAGATTCATTTCTTTCACCAATTCTTCTTGCTACAAGTGTTCTCAAGGCCTTTCATTATCTATTGCAAGGATGAAATTTTCTCCTGTATTTGGTGGAGGTTCCTTGATTTCATTCTCAATTTTTCTACTTGAAATACATTCATATGGAGTATATAGGAGGCTGAAATTTTCTTCTTGTAAATTGGAATTTTCATCTTCATCTTCAACAACATGACTTGACTTAGAAATTTAATCCAATCTTTGATTATATTCTTCTTCAAATTTGGTCACTTCATTATCTTGCTTCCATATGGGATAGGGTGGGTGGGAAGCAACATTTAAAGCATAAAAAAAAACATATGAATGCACTCTTGGGATGAACTTTTCTACAAATGAATCGTTTAACACATCCCAACTGTAATGGAGTTAGGTATTAATGAGATACACCATTCAAGATCATTCCCTCACAGAGTTTGTAAAAATAATCTATATGTAACATTGTCTTCAGTGAGGTTGAAATCATGACATGTACTTTTAAAATTAAACAAGTGTTTCTCTACATCTTCTGAAGCATCCCAAAATAATGTAGAAAATTTTTCAATAGAAATATCACGCATTTGAAAATCTACTTCTAGTATATTTAAAGGGGTTTTATGAAATAAACTTCTTCTTTGGGTATTTCTCCCTTTTGTCGAGTATTGTAAATCCATTGATGGGCTTGATGGATAATTTAAAGGGGCATCATGACTACTTTAGATTATTTTCGGCATGAAATGAGAGAGGAGATATAATAAAGAAATGTACAAATATATATCAAGTATCCAATAATATATAATAGATTTATCAGAGATATAACCATAAACACAGAGATACAATAATACACAATTTCTATTAATGAGTGAAATGTACAAGACTGTAAAAATCAGAGTGAAAGACTGGCTATAATGGTGGCATCTTATCTTTGAGAAGAGATGTGACGGCTACTCACATTCACAATAATATGATTACAATGAGGCTCTAAAGGAATTTTTAACATAAATAAAATCCAAAACCCTAACCCTGGAAGATGAAAAGCCAACAATTTTTTGGACATCATTTTTGTTAGTTTGGTGTATCAACTTCCCAGGGGCATAACTTTGGCATGTGATCTTCATTTTGGGTGCATGATAGATTGTTGGAAAGGTATCGTCGAATAGATTCATTTTTGCAGATAAATAATAGTCTTTGGTTTTCATTGAGGTGATCGATCCAAAAAAAACTTCATTTAGGCCCTCAAAATAACCCTCGAAGTTTAGGAACTAAAAAACTGCTAAAAATAGTAAATTTCCAAAACACTGTTTTGAGCCAGTTGGAATAGGTGGGTGGCCACCGATATCCACCTGGATAATTCCTCCCTCCTTAGGAAGTAATGGTCTCCATTGCATTGATTTCTCAAGGGAGAGGGAAAATCTTTTGTTGAATCTACATCTTGATGAGTTGCTTGCCTTGATAGAGAAGTTGTGTTGTTTATCTTGTTAAAGGATGTCATGAACCTGTGGTTGGAAGGGTTGGACATTTTTAACAAGTTTGGCTACATGAGATGACTATATGTAGAAGGAATCATTGTTCTTTGCTTCAATCTCGTTGACCTACTTATGCTTGACAGAAGATGCTTGGACTGAAGCTGTAGTGGTTGTGGTGTTCTTATGTTCACCTTTTAAAAAGACTATGAAGAAGATGAATTTTGTAGTATGAGATACCACCTTCTGGCATTTTTTAGGTGGGATAGTAGTCATAAATACCTCTGGTATCCTCTATAGATGACCCCCCAGAGTAACAATGAAACTACGGGGTCGAGACTCATAAATAGCATGGGGTTTCCACATATATGGCTAGACCAACAGAACATCACAGACATCCAACAGGGAAACATCACATAATACCTCATCCTCGAAGGGTTGGATGTCGTATGAAAATAGGCACTATTGTCTAACATGGAGATATCATCCCTGTTGAATCCACCTAATGTTGTATGGTTGCGGGTGTGGTGTTTTCAACAATCCCAATTGTTTGACAAGCTCTACTGACATTAGGTTCTTCTGTATTCTGCTATCAACAATGAAATGAAATGGGGTACCATTCACCCACATCTGTGAATGAAATAAGAACCCCCCCTCTTCAGGATCTTCTCATTCTTCTGGTTGAATTGTTGTGGTCACAACAATAGCAATGGGGTCTGTGTCAATGATCTATGTCCTACCATTATTTTCTGAATCAGATTATGAATCTGGGTTCGACTCCTTGTCTTTGATCTTGGCCAACAATGACTTCTTTGAGAGACATTCATAGGTGTTGTTCCAAGAGATTTTGTGGAAATCACACCATTTTCTAGTGTCCTTCTTTGTCTTTATGTTACCCTTATTTTCCTATGGCTTGGACTGGTTGTCGGAAGGTTGTTTGTTAGGGTCATCTTTATCATGCTTTGGTTGTTGCATATTTACATTCCAAAAATATTGTTTGTTCTGGTGCTTAAATTTATGCTCAATTTTGATAGCATATCGATAAACAACACCCAGTGATGAGATGTCCAGAAAATCCATTTTAGTTTGGATGTATCTGTGTAGAGCCCCGCGATATTTCAGAACCAAATGTTGCTCGGAGACTTTGATGCCCCACTTGGTGCGCAAGGTATGGAATGTATTGGTGAATTATGATACTTCTTGGCCCCTCTCTTGTTGTAGTTTGGTACATCTCATGTACTGGTCATCATAGTTTCCAATAGGGTTATATTGTTCCTTGACCGCATCCACAAAAAATCCCAAGTGGGATTGGCCCCATAGATTCCAGACTCCTCTACGGAAATTTTCTCCCTATAAGTTTCCCACCAATGTTTGACATGGGGAAGAGCCTTAAGGAGTGAAAAGGTGATATTTTTCCTGTCAGAGAAATAGTGAACATAAAAATAACCTTCTAGCAGATTTAGCCATTTCTCCAGGGCATCCGCATCTATATTTCCTTCAAATACGAGAATATCAAAATTAACTTGTACCTTGAAAGGAAAGGTTCCTCCAAAGTGACCACTTGATGAATATGTGTCGGTTGTTATCGGCAAGAATGGATGGATGTGGGTAAAAATCTCCATCATTTCATCCCTCTATCGCATGAGAGCTTTCTCAAGCAACAGATTAATAGAATCATTTTCTTTGTCGTTTTTCTTTTCTTCCACCATGGAAGGCTTCTTGGGTGTGCAAGAGTGATTTTATTCAAGAGAGACACGCTCGAGAACCAACTTTATATACTCAGACCTTATCGAGGACATGCACTGAAAAAAATGATCAAGAGCAGCCTGCTCTGATACCACTGATCCATATTATTTTTGGCATAAAATTAAAGTGGAGATATACTAAATAAATGTACATATATATATCATATATCGAATAATATAACAAATATTTATCAGAGATATAACCATAAACACAGAGATATAGTAATACACAATTTCCATTAATGAGCGAAAGGTACAAGACTATAAAAATACAGAGTGAAAGACCCGCTAGAATGGTGGTAGATTATGTCTAAGAAGATATGTGATGGATACTTGCATTAGCAAGAAGATGATTACAATGAGTCTCTAAAGGAATTTTTAACATAAATAAAATAAAAAATCCTAACCCTGAAAGATGAAAATCCAACAATTTTGTTGACCTCGTTTTGGGTAATTTGGTGTATCAACTTCCCAGGGGCATAACTTTGGCATGTGATCTCCATTTGGGGCGCACAATATCTCGTTTGAAATGTATAGTTGAGGATATTAATTTAGGGGGCTCAATCAAAGACTTTGTGATGCATACCCCCCTACTCTCCCTCGGGGTTGTGTGACCTCCGGGTCTAGGATCTTAATCTCCTCGAGATGGATTAGCTCCTCGAGACTTTATTGGTCTCAAACTGAATCAAACACAGGCCCTGTTATCACCCTCAGGTTTTCCACGGTCATGATTTGGTCATTACCAATTTATTCATTGATCAACAATTCACAGTGATTGCGGGGTGCCAATGTTCTCTCTCTTTATTGTAGAGTTCTATCTCCACAGTCATAAAGTTCTCGCCCAACTTGATCTAATCATGGTCGTTGATCCCCCATCCTGAATAGATCAATGGAGTTGGTGAATTGTGAGTTGTGAACTAGCACGTCTAATAATCTCACCTCCTCACCCCACAATGATTCCCCACCATTGATCTTCACTCACAGATCAATAGCCATAAACCACTTTGGTTACTCGGGCTTCAAGAGTTTCAAACTCTTCGACTTTGCTTTCTCCTAGAGTTATTTGGCCCGAAGTCGACAATCTGTCGACGCGTGTCTCCCATAGATCGATGGCTATTGTTCACTTTAGCTCTTCAGGATTTAGGAGTTTCAACTCGTACACACTCATTTTATCCCAAAGTGGTTGCACCCGAAGATGACGGATTCTCTTCATGTGTCCTTTGCAACAGACGGTTGCGATTTACTTTGGCCTTCGAGACTTCGGGATTTTTTCACACTCCGCAACTGAAATATTCTTAAGTGATGTTCCCAAAAGTCTCAGATCTATTTACACGTACCTCCTAGTGAGTAGCTACCAGGATCTATTTCGGCCTTCAACAATTCGGCGATTTCACTCTCTCCTTGTCTACAAAAATTCCAAAGTGCTCTTGCTCCGTAGTTGTGGATCTTACACCACTTGTCCCTCTAGGTTATGGATGACCCATAACCTCTTCAAGACTTCGGCTAATCCTCGCTCCTATGTGCACACATAGACTTAAATCTTGTGCATGTTTCCCAAATTGCTCAACGATATGGAATGATCTTGCTCCCTCCTAGATGGATATTGATGGATAAATCGTGAAACCTTCAGAGCTTCATTCCCTTTGAATATTTATCCATGCTATCTCTTTTGAGCTTTGATTATTGAGCCCTTTGACTCCTCAAAGAACTACTCTAACACTTAGTCAAACTTCCAATCTGTGCACTCCTTGAACTGATTCTTATGCAAGACTTAGCTTCTTATGGGCGACTGTGCACACCTTGTAATAGTCTCTTTGCAATCATTGCAAATGGAAGTTTCACGCTATCTCTTCTGAGCTTCTAAGTCGAAACAAACTCTATCAACGCACTCCGTGCAGACTGTATGCACACCTTGCATGAACTCATTGAAGAAAAACAATTGAAACTTATCCAAACACTTCACAGTTTCATATACTCAATAACATAAATCATTCATTCATGAAAATAGAAAATAACAAGGAAACTATAAACCGTAGCAACACCATGTGTTGGGTCAATATCCCTTTGTTATATTCATTCAAATGTAAATTGATACAACTTTGATAAAAACAACTTACATTTAGTAACAACTATCTCCTACTAATCTGCAGCCTTATTCAGGCATACAATGATCTCCTACCAATTTACAGCCCTATTCAGGCATACAATGATCTCCCACTAAACTGTAGCCTCATTTGGGCGTACAATGCATCTACTTATACAAGAGAGACCCTAGGGTTCCCTCCGACTACCTCTCTTCTCGAAGAAAAAAATAACTCCCACTTAAGCACTGTTACATTAAAGTCTAAGAGTGAAACTCCCAAATCTCTCACGATCGTTCATCTTCTAAGCGTTTTGATCTTATTTAATCATTTGTTTAAAATAGATTTACAGGAAACACCAACGTTTAAGATTCCAAAATAATTAAAAAGGCACGCTAGGGCATTGAGTTGTCTCTCCACGTTTGTTTTACTGACGATGCTCCTGCATCACATTGGCTATCATTGAGGTGATCAATCCTGAAAAAACTTCATTTAGGCCCTCAAAATAGCCTCGAAAGTTTAGGAACCGAAAAATTGCTAAAAATAGTAAATTTCTAAAAAATTGTTTTGAGCAAGTTGGAATAGGTGGGTGGCCACCGATATCCACCTGTATTAATGACATGAATGATATTTTTCAATCTTTCCAATGGAGTTTCTAGGGAGCTCATTCTCTCGAATCTTCGATTCTTCTTGGGTTTTTTTGAAGTTATAAAAAAGGTGCAGCAGCTTTCAATAATCATTTAATACATCCCTTGCATTTAAAACAAGCAACAATATTCCTAAATCTTCTTTTCAAAACTTTGAACTATGTATATTTTGGTTCTTCAATCTGATCTAAAGTAGGGCCTCAAATATCTTTAAAATAAATGCGTCCCCACTATGGTCACCAAAAATGTTGATGTTTGAATCCATCATGACCGAAACATAAACCTCACGAGGATATGAATCCCCCTGTGTTTTTAAAGAGGTGGTACTCCTCTTTGGCTAAAATATATTTCTGTGAAATATTGGATTAGGAGAATGTTAAAGCAACAAATACTAGATCTTTATTGCTCAAATTTATCCAATAAAAGTGGTTCTTAAATAACCTGATCTGATATTTATTTGCAACAATAAGTTGTCTAACAATAGAAAAGATTGAAGAAGGGCTTCAATATTAGAATTTCTTTCTGATCAACATCACATACACAATCTTCTGAATCATATATAAATGCATCCATATCTTCTTCACAAAAAAAATGGAGAGAATGATTTGATCATCTCAAATAATTTTAAAAGAGTATTACTATAAATATCAAAAGAGAATTTTATAGATCAATTTCAAATATCTCATACTTAAGACTCAAAGTTACATGATACAATTGAAATCAACCCTGAAGTAATTATTTGTGGATTTTTATTCATGAAAAATGTTCTTCATTACAAAATCTATGACAATCATGTAGATAGTTGTAAATACTCAATGATCATATAAGAAAAAGTCTTTTGAAGAATACAAGAAGAACACTCAAAACTCAACCTTGTGCCCAATTTTAGAGATTCAAGCATAAATCTATGAGAAATGGTGTAGAAGAAGAGAAAGAGTGGAGAAGATGGAGATATCTCTTTGTTGATCAGAAGCTTGGATGTATATTCATGGACATACCTTCTTCTTCCTCTGATATTCTTCCCTTCCCCTCTGATAATTTTGATTATTGAAAAATTGATGAAGCACTTCTTCTCTTTAAAGATTGGATCCTCTAACTACTTAGGTAGTTAGGGTTTTTCCTTTCTTGAATTTTCCATACTTTTTTTTTCTTGAAGTATTCCCTTTAATTGATGATTCATTAACAACCCATTAATAAATTTACATAATAAATATTCAAATATTTCAAATGGGTCCTTTTCGTTTTTTAATAAAAGTTTTTAAATAAACTTTTATTTTCAAAATTTAATTAGTTTCCCTTTCAAAGAGGGGGACTGTGTTACTTTTCTGGAAGTGATAATCAATGTTTCAACCATGGAAATCACTTCATATTTGATATTGACCATCTTATATTTCCAACGATATACATTTTTCCCAAATCCATCACCTGAATCTCAAGATATGAGCTCGTGAAGTTGAGTTATCTCATAGGCCCATTAAAAATGAAGTTGACTGATATTTCAATTTATGGGCAAAATGTGGCCACTTTAATCTCTTCTAACTTATACCATCATGTTCTTCATCGAAATAAATTTCCAATGGTATACATTTTGTGCAATTCCGACACCCAAAGATCAAGATATGGCCTTCAAAAGTTTGTGACTCAACCACCATCGATCAGATGTCTTGGGAAAATGTGGGCCCTTGATCTTGGATTCACCCTCCTTTAGTTGAAAATTCAACTTTTAGTTTGAAACCCATCCCACATGCATGGGAAATTTTGATTTTGAATATTTTATAATACTAAGTGTTTCATACACATAGTAAGAAACATTGAAGAGAATATTATGGATCTTAGTGGGTCGATCTCCCCTTAGAAAATTGATTAAAAATATATATTTTTGCATATCAAGTCAAACTCCACCATGTCCAATCAACATTTAAAACATCCTATCAAAATTTTCATGTGTCAAAGCATGATTGGATGTCCTATATGCCACATGTCACCATCCATTAACTTCCATGTAGCACCATTCATTGATTTCAATTTGGTATCATTCCATGATGCCAAGTGTCAACTCTCCATAGGTTAAATAGTTTCCATGTGATCCAAGGTATGGTTGACACGTGACATGAAATTAAAGGTTAAAAAATAAATAAAGGGAAATA
>ML788944.1:294248-318284 GCA_009831015.1 Picea engelmannii
TGTGAAATCTTGGGTTAAGAGAATGCTAAGGCAAAAAACCCTAGATATTTATTGCTCAAATTTATCCAATAAAAATAGTTCTTAAACAAGATGATCTGATACTTATTTGTAGCAAGAATTATTCTAACAATAGAAAAGATTGAAGGAGGGCTTCAATATTATAATTTCTTTGTGATCAACATCAGTACATACACAATCTTCTTAATCATATATAAATGCATCCATATATTCTTCATAAGAAAAGGGAGAGAATGATTTGATCATCTCAAAGAATTTTAAAAGAGTATTACTATAAAGATCAAAAGAGAATTTGATAGATCAATTTCAAATATCTCATACTTAAGACTCAAAGTTACAAGATACAATCGAAATCAACCCTAAAGTAATTCTTTGTGGATTTTTATTCATGAAAAATGTTCTCCATTACAATATATATGACAGTCATGTATATAGCTATAAATACTCCATGATCATATAATAAAAAGTATTTTGAAGAGTACAATAAGAACACTCAAAACTCATCCATGTGCCCAATTTCATAGATTCAAGCATAAGGCTATGAGAAATGGTGTAGAAGAAGAGAAAGAGTGGAGAATATGGATATCTCTCTTTGTTGATCAGAAGCTTAGTTGTATATTCATGGTTCTACCTTCTTCTTATTCCTCTGATCTTCTTCCTTGTCCCTCTGATAATTCTGATTATTGAAAACTTGATGACACAATTATTCTCTTGAAAGATTAGATCCTCTAACTACTTGGGTAGTTAGGGTTTTCCTTTCTTGAATTTCTCATACACTTTTCTTCTTGAAGTATTCCCTTTAATTAGTGCTTCATTAAAAACTCATTAATAAATTTACATCATTAATATTTGAATATTTCAAATGGGTCCTTTTCTCTTTTGAATAAAAGTTTTTAAATAAACTTTTATTTTCAAAATTTAATTAGTTGTCCTTTCAAAGAGGGGGACTGTGTTTTAATTATCTGGAAGTGATAATCAATTTTTTATCCATGGAAATCACTTTTGATGTGATCTTCACCATCTTGTCTTTCTAACGATATAAGATTTCCCAAATCTGTAACCCGGATCTCAAGATATGAGCTCATGAAGTTGAGTTATATCGTAGACCCATTAAAAATGAAGTTGACTGATATTTCAATTTCTAGGGAAAATGTGGCCAATTTCAGCCTTTATAACCTATACCATCATCTTCTTCATCGAAATATATTTCCAAAGGTATACTTGTTGTGCGATTCTGACACCCAGAGCTCAAGATATGGCCTTCAAAAGTTCGTGACTCAACCAACGTCTATCGGATGTCTTAGGAAAATGTGGGACCTTGATCTTGGATTAACCCTCCTTTAGTTCAAAATCCGACTTTGAGTGTGAAACCCATCCCACATGCATGGGAAATTTTGAGTTTTAATATTATATAATACTAAGTGTTTCATACACTTAGTAAGAAACATTGAAGAGAAGATTATGGAGCTTAGTGGGTCGACCTCCCCTTAGAAAATTGATTAAAAAATATATTTTTGCATGCCAAGTCAAACTCTACCATGTCCAATCAGCATATAAATCAGCCTACCAAAAATTGCCATGTGTTGGAACCCAGTTAGATATCCCATATGCCACGTGTCACCATCCATTAAATTCCATGTAGCACCATTCCTTGATCACCATGGGGAATCATTCCACGTTGCCAAGTGTCATCTCTCCATAGGTTAAATAGTTTCCATGTGATCCAAGGAATGATTGACACATGGCATGAAATTAAAGGTTAAAAAATAAATAATGGAAAATAATTTTTATAGGGAAAAGGGTTTAAGTGTAGGAGGAACGAGAGGGGAAAGATATTGGTAGTTAGGGAAGGGGGGAAATGAAGGGAGAAGAAGTGAGGGTGTGACGTAGGTTGAGGTAGGGGGGTAGTTTGTACGAAGTGGACTCATGGGGTGAGGGAGTGAGTGAGGTGAGTGGGTAAGGGAGTCTGCAATTTCAATGAGGAATGAGAGAGTGTGGGAGTGGGGGGGGAATGAGGGGAGAGAAAGTGAGGGGGTGATGTAGGGTGAGGTAACGGGGGTAGTTTGTAGGCAGTGGAATCGTGGGGTAAGGGAGTCAGGGAGGTGAGGGGGTAAGGTAGTCTACAAGTCTAGGAATTAAAAAAAATGTTGAAGTATGGGTGAGGGGAAGGTAAGGGGTAAGGGGTGAGTGAGTGGGTTAGTGGGGTGAGGGAATGAGTCCACCAAACCGTGAAGAAATGTGATTCTGCTAAGAGGTTAGGGGGTTGGATAATTTAAAAATGAATTAACTATAGAATGAGGTGAAGGGAACTAGAGGGATAAGGGAGTGAAGGGTGGGTGCCCGAGAGATGAGAGTAAATCACGATGGATGTGGTGAGACACTTGATATGTTTTATTAGAATATTTTTTGTGGGTTTTGAACCTGGCACAAGAATATTTTTAAGGGTATTGGGCCCAAAAATTGAAGAAAACTAGGGTCTTGGACCTGGAAATTTAAATGTAATTTCAAGAAACCAACTTTGCTCCATAATGAAGTGTTATTTTGCGAGTTTGACGGAAACCTAGATATATTGAGCATACGAACTCGGATTTCAAATCCAAAAAATGTGTGGTGAAGCTAGTATCGACGGATACACATTGGATCTAATCTCATTCAAAAAATTTCTTCTTTTGATATCATGTTTTATTATTGTTCAAGGAGTAGGAAAATATAGATGACCAAGTTTTGGTCAACAATTGGCTCCAACTGTGGGACAGTGACCCTATGTGGGTTGAAGAGAACACCAAAATCTCAAGACTAGTTTCCTTATCCATTGGGATATGGAAGCATCTTCAAAACATATTTTTTGTAATTCTTCTTCTTTCATGAAGTTATCTTCAAATATTGTTTCCACTTAGCGACTTCCTTATTTTACAAAACTTGAACAGAAGAAACAAAATATGTACATACATGATCTACCCACCCTATATTACTTGGAAGAAAAGGGGTACCTTAGGTATAGGTAGATTTCCAATGGATCCATTCAAGCATTGATCTGATTTGTGGAATGAACTCCATCACTATGGAACATATTGAAACTTGTACCATTGAGTCATGGGCACTCTCAATATGTACTGGAGAGACATTAAACAAGGTGTGATGAGGATCTAATTACATTGTTTGGCCAACAATTCTCTGGAACCATAATTCAATGAATTCAATTCTTGGCTTCTCAAGAATACATTTTTCTTTGATTGGATGAGGATTTTCCAATCGTAACATTCTTTCATATTTCTCCTTATCTCCAACCACTTCCAAGGTTCTCAATTCATCAATAATATCTTGAAAAGACTCTTCCTTCATGTAAAGGAAATATTTCTCATTATTCTTCTCAAGATTCATTTCTTTCACCAATTCTTCTTGCTACAAGTGTTCTCAAGGCCTTTCATTATCTATTGCAAGGATGAAATTTTCTCCTGTATTTGGTGGAGGTTCCTTGATTTCATTCTCAATTTTTCTACTTGAAATACATTCATATGGAGTATATAGGAGGCTGAAATTTTCTTCTTGTAAATTGGAATTTTCATCTTCATCTTCAACAACATGACTTGACTTAGAAATTTAATCCAATCTTTGATTATATTCTTCTTCAAATTTGGTCACTTCATTATCTTGCTTCCATATGGGATAGGGTGGGTGGGAAGCAACATTTAAAGCATAAAAAAAAACATATGAATGCACTCTTGGGATGAACTTTTCTACAAATGAATCGTTTAACACATCCCAACTGTAATGGAGTTAGGTATTAATGAGATACACCATTCAAGATCATTCCCTCACAGAGTTTGTAAAAATAATCTATATGTAACATTGTCTTCAGTGAGGTTGAAATCATGACATGTACTTTTAAAATTAAACAAGTGTTTCTCTACATCTTCTGAGGCATCCCAAAATAATGTAGGAAATTTTTCAATAGAAATATCCAACATTTGAAAATCTACTTCTAGTAGATTTAAAGGGGTTTTATGAAATAAACTTCTTCTTTGGGTATTTCTCCCTTTTGTCGAGTATTGTAAATCCATTGATGGGCTTGATGGATAATTTAAAGGGCATCATGACTACTTTAGATTATTTTCGGCATGAAATGAGAGAGGAGATATAATAAATAAATGTACAAATATATATCAAGTATCCAATAATATATAATAGATTTATCAGAGATATAACCATAAACACAGAGATACAATAATACATAATTTCTATTAATGAGCGAAATGTACAAGACTGTAAAAATTAGAGTGAAAGACTGGCTATAATGGTGGCATCTTATCTTTGAGAAGAGATGTGACGACTACTCACATTCACAAGAATATGATTACAATAAGGCTCTAAAGGCATTTTTAACATAAATAAAATCCAAAACCCTAACCCTGGAAGATGAAAAGCCAACAATTTTTTGGACCTCATTTTTGGTAGTTTGGTGTATCAACTTCCCGGGGGCATAACTTTGACATGTGATCTTCATTTGGGGTGCATGATAGATCATTGGAAAGGTATCGTCGAATAGATTCATTTTTGCAGATCAATAATAGTCTTTGGTTTTCATTGAGGTGATCGATCCAAAAAAAACTTCATTTAGGCCCTCAAAATAACCCTTGAAGTTTAGGAACTGAAAAACTGCTAAAAATAGTAAATTTCCAAAACACTGTTTTAAGCCAATTGGAATAGGTGGGTGGCCACTGATATCCACCTGGATCATTCCTCCCTCCTTAGGAATTAATGGTCTCCATTGCATTGAGTTCTCAAGGGAGAGGGAAAATCTTTTGTTGAATCTGCATCTTGATGAGTTGCTTGCCTTGATAGAGAAGTTGTGTTGCTTAGCTTGTTGAAGGATGTCACGAACCTGTGGTTGGAAGGGTTGGACATTTTTAACAAGTTTGGCTACATGAGATGACTATATGTAGAAGGAATCATTGTTCTTTGCTTCAATCTCGTTGACCTACTTCTGCTTGACAGAAGGTGCTTGGACTGAAGCTGTAGTGGTTGCAGTGTTCTTATGTTCACCTTTTAAAAAGACTATGAAGAAGATGAATTTTGTAGTATGAGATGCCACCTTGTGGAATTGTTTAGGTCGGATAGTAGTCATAAATACCTATGGTATCCTCTATAGATGACCCCCCAAAGTAACAATGAAACTACAGGGTCGATACTCATAAATAGCATGGCGCTTCCACATATATGGCTAGACCAACAGAACATCATTGATATCCAGCAGGGAAACATCACATAATACCTCATCCTCGAAGGGTTGGATGTAGTATGAAAATTGGAACTATTGTCTAACATGGAGATATCGTCCCTGTTGAATCCACCTGATGTTGTATGGTTGTGGGTGTGGTGTTGTCGACAATCCCAATTGTTTGACGAGCTCTACTGACATTAGGTTCTTCTGTATTCTGCTATCAACAATGAAATGAAATGGGGTACCACACCCACATCTGTTAATGAAATAAGAACCCCCCCTCTTCAGGATCTTCTCATTCTTCTGGTTGAATTGTTGTGGTCACGACAATAGCAATGGGGTCTGCGTCAATGATCTATGTCCTACCATTATTTTCTGAATCAGATTATGAATCTGGGTTCGACTCCTTGTCTTTGATCTTGGCCAACAATGACTTCTTTGAGCGACATTCATAGGTGTTGTTCCAAGAGATTTTGTGGAAATCACACCATTTTCCAGTGTCCTTCTTTGTCTTTATGTTACCCTTATTTTCCTATGGCTTGGACTGGTTGTCGGAAGGTTGTTTGTTAGGGTCGTCTTTATCATGCTTTGGTTGGCGATATTTCAGAACCAAATGTTGCTCGGAGACTTTGATGCCCCACTTGGTGCGCAAGGTATGGAATGTATTGGTGAATTATGATACTTCTTGGCCCCTCTCTTGTCGTAGTGTCGCCCATCTCATGTACTGGTCATCATATTTTCCAATAGGGTTATATTGTTCCTTGACCGCATCCACAAAAAATCCCAAGTGGGATTGGCCCCATAGATTCCAGACTCCTCTACGAAAATTTTCTCCCCGTAAGTTTCCCACCAATGTTTGACATGGGGGAGAGCCTTAAGGAGTGAAAAGGTGATCTTTTTCCTGTCAAAGAAATAGTGAACATAAAAATAACCTTCTAGCAGATTTAGCCATTTTTCCAGGGCATCCGCATCTATATTTCCTTCAAATACGAGAATATCAAAATTAACTTGTACCTTGAAAGGAAAGGTTCCTCCAAAGTGGCCACTTGGTGAATATGTGTCGGTTGTTATAGACAAGAATGGAAGGATGTGGGTAAAATTATCCATCATTTCATCCCTCTATCGCATGAGAGCTTTCTCAAGCAACAGATTAATAGAATCATTTGCTATGTCATTTTTCTTTTCTTCCACCATGGAGGGCTTCTTGGGTGTGCAAGAGCGATTTTCTTCAAGAGAGACACGCTCGAGAACCAACTTTCTATACTCAGACCTTGTCGAGGACATGCAATGAAAAAAACGATCAAGAGCAGCCTGCTCTGATACCACTGATCCATATTATTTTTGGCATGAAATTAAAGTGGAGATATACTAAATAAATGTACATATATATATCAGATATCGAATAATATAACAAATATTTATCAGAGATATAACCATAAACACAGAGATATAGTAATACACAATTTCCATTAATGAGCGAAAGGTACAAGACTATAAAAATACAGAGTGAAAGACCCGCTAGAATGGTGGTAGCTTATGTCTAAGAAGATATGTGATGGCTACTTGCATTAGTAAGAAGATGATTACAATGAGTCTCTAAAGGAATTTTTAACATAAATAAAATAAAAAATACTAACCCCAGAAGATGAAAATCCAACAATTTTGTTGACCTCGTTTTGGGTAATTTGGTGTATCAACTTCCCAGGGGCATAACTTTGGCATGTGATCTCCATTTGGGGCGCACAATATCTCGTTTGAAATGTATAGTTGAGGATATTAATTTAGGGGGCTCAATCAAAGACTTTGTGATGCATACCCCCCTACTCTCCCTCGGTGCTGTGTGACCTCCCGGTCTAGGATCTTAATCTCCTCGAGATGGATTAGCTCCTCGAGACTTTATTGGTCTCAAACTGAATCAAACACAGGTCGTGTTATCACCCTCAGGTTTTTCATGGTCATGATTTGGTCATTACCAATTTGTTCATTGATCAACAATTCACAGTGATTGCGGGGTGCCAACGTGCTCTCTCTTTATCGTAGAGTTCTATCTCCACAGTCAAAAAGTTCTCGCCCAACTTGATCTAATCGTGGTCATTGATCCCCCATCCTAAATATATCAATGGAGTTGGTGAATTGTGAGCTGTGAACTAGCACGTCTAATAATTTCACCTCCTCACCCCACAATGATTCCCCACCATTGATCTTCATTCACAGATCAATAGCCATAAACCACTTTGGTTACTCGGGCTTCGAGAGTTTCAAACTCTTCGCCTTTGCTTTCTCCTAGAGTTATTTGGCCCGAAATCGACAATCTGTCGACACATGTCTCCCATAGATCGATGGCTATTGTTCACTTTAGCTCTTCAGGCTTTAGGAGTTTCAACTCGTACACACTCATTTTATCCCGAAGTGGTTTCACCCGAAGATGATGGATTCTCTTCATGTGTCCTTTGCAACGGACGGTTGCGATTTACTTTGGCCTTCGAGACTTCGGGAGTTTGTCACACTCCGCAACTGAAATATTCTGAAGTGATGTTCCCAAAAGTCTGAAATCTGTTGACACGTACCTCCTAGTGACTAACTACCAGGATCTATTTCGGCCTTCAGCGATTCGACGATTTTACTCTCTCCTTGTCTACAAAACTTCCAAAGTGCTCTTGCTCCGTAGTTGTGGATCTTACGCCACTTTTCCCTTTAGGTGATGGATGACCCCTAACCTCTTCAAGACTTTGGTGAATCCTCGCTCCCATGTGCACACAGAGACTTAAATCTCGTGCATGTTTCCTAGATTGTTCAACGATATGGAATGATCTTGCTCCCTCCTAGACGGATCTTGATGGATAAATCGTGAAACCTTCAGAGCTTCATTCCATTTGAATATTTATCCATGCTATCTCTTTTGAGCTTTGATTATTGATCCCTTTGACTCCTCAGAGAACTACTCTAACACTTAGTCAAACTTCCAATCTGTGCACTCCTTGAACTGATTCTTATGCAAGACTTAGCTTCTTATGGGTGACTGTGCACACCTTGTAATAGTCTCTTTGCACTCATTGCAAATGGAAGTTTCACGCTATCTCTTCTGAGCTTCTAAGTCGAAACAAACTCTGTCAACGCACTCCTTGCGGACTGTATGCACACCTTGCATGAACTCAATGAAGAAAAACAATTGAAACGTATCCAAACACTTAACAGTTTCATATACTCAATAACATAACTCATTTATTCATGAAAATAGGAAATAACAGGGAAATTGTAAACCATAGCAACACCATGTGTTGGGTCAATATCCCTTTGTTATATTCATTCAAATGTAAATCGATACAACTTTGATAAAAACAACTTACATTTAGTAACAACTATCTCCTACTAATCTGCAGCCTTATTCAGGCATACAATGATCTCCTACCAATCTGCATCCCTATTCAGGCATACAATGATCTCCCACCAAACTATAGCCTCATTTGGTCGTACAATGCATCTACTTATACAAGAGAGCCCCTAGGGTTCCCTCCGACTACCTCTCTTCTCAAAGAAAAAAATAACTCCCACTTAAGCACTGTTACATTAAAGTCTAAGAGTGAAATGCCCAAATCTCTCACGATCGTTCATATTCTAAGCGTTTTGATCTTATTTAATCATTTGTTTAAAATAGATTTACAGGAAACACCAACGTTTAAGATTCCAAAATAATTAAAAAGGCGCGCTAGGGCATTGAGTTGTCTCTCCACGTTTGTTTTACTGACGATGCTCCTACATCACATTGGCTATCATTGAGGTGATCAATCCTGAAAAAACTTCATTTAGGCCCTCAAAATAGCCTCGAAAGTTTAGGAACCAAAAAATTACTAAAAATAGTAAATTGCTAGAAAATTGTTTTGAGCAAGTTGGAATAGGTGGGTGGCCACCGATATCCACCTGTATTAATGACATGAATGATATTTTTCAATTTTTCCAATGGAGTTTCTAGGGAGCTCATTCTCTCGAATCTTTAGTTATTCTTGGGTTTTTTTGAAGTTATAAAAAAGGTGCAACATCTTTCAATAATCATTTAATACATCCCTTGCATTTAAAACAAGCAACAATATTCCTAAATCTTCTTTTCAAAACTTTGAACTATGTATATTTTGGTTCTTCAATCTGATCTAAAGTAGGGCCTCAAATATCTTTAAAATAAATGYGTCCCCACTATGGTCACCAAAAATGTTGATGTTTGAATCCATCATGACCGAAACATAAACCTCACGAGGATATGAATCCCCCTGTGTTTTTAAAGAGGTGGTACTCCTCTTTGGCTAAAATATATTTCTGTGAAATATTGGATTAGGAGAATGTTAAAGCAACAAATACTAGATCTTTATTGCTCAAATTTATCCAATAAAAGTGGTTCTTAAATAACCTGATCTGATATTTATTTGCAACAATAAGTTGTCTAACAATAGAAAAGATTGAAGAAGGGCTTCAATATTAGAATTTCTTTCTGATCAACATCACATACACAATCTTCTGAATCATATATAAATGCATCCATATCTTCTTCACAAAAAAAATGGAGAGAATGATTTGATCATCTCAAATAATTTTAAAAGAGTATTACTATAAATATCAAAAGAGAATTTTATAGATCAATTTCAAATATCTCATACTTAAGACTCAAAGTTACATGATACAATTGAAATCAACCCTGAAGTAATTATTTGTGGATTTTTATTCATGAAAAATGTTCTTCATTACAAAATCTATGACAATCATGTAGATAGTTGTAAATACTCAATGATCATATAAGAAAAAGTCTTTTGAAGAATACAAGAAGAACACTCAAAACTCAACCTTGTGCCCAATTTTAGAGATTCAAGCATAAATCTATGAGAAATGGTGTAGAAGAAGAGAAAGAGTGGAGAAGATGGAGATATCTCTTTGTTGATCAGAAGCTTGGATGTATATTCATGGACATACCTTCTTCTTCCTCTGATATTCTTCCCTTCCCCTCTGATAATTTTGATTATTGAAAAATTGATGAAGCACTTCTTCTCTTTAAAGATTGGATCCTCTAACTACTTAGGTAGTTAGGGTTTTTCCTTTCTTGAATTTTCCATACTTTTTTTTTCTTGAAGTATTCCCTTTAATTGATGATTCATTAACAACCCATTAATAAATTTACATAATAAATATTCAAATATTTCAAATGGGTCCTTTTCGTTTTTTAATAAAAGTTTTTAAATAAACTTTTATTTTCAAAATTTAATTAGTTTCCCTTTCAAAGAGGGGGACTGTGTTACTTTTCTGGAAGTGATAATCAATGTTTCAACCATGGAAATCACTTCATATTTGATATTGACCATCTTATATTTCCAACGATATACATTTTTCCCAAATCCATCACCTGAATCTCAAGATATGAGCTCGTGAAGTTGAGTTATCTCATAGGCCCATTAAAAATGAAGTTGACTGATATTTCAATTTATGGGCAAAATGTGGCCACTTTAATCTCTTCTAACTTATACCATCATGTTCTTCATCGAAATAAATTTCCAATGGTATACATTTTGTGCAATTCCGACACCCAAAGATCAAGATATGGCCTTCAAAAGTTTGTGACTCAACCACCATCGATCAGATGTCTTGGGAAAATGTGGGCCCTTGATCTTGGATTCACCCTCCTTTAGTTGAAAATTCAACTTTTAGTTTGAAACCCATCCCACATGCATGGGAAATTTTGATTTTGAATATTTTATAATACTAAGTGTTTCATACACATAGTAAGAAACATTGAAGAGAATATTATGGATCTTAGTGGGTCGATCTCCCCTTAGAAAATTGATTAAAAATATATATTTTTGCATATCAAGTCAAACTCCACCATGTCCAATCAACATTTAAAACATCCTATCAAAATTTTCATGTGTCAAAGCATGATTGGATGTCCTATATGCCACATGTCACCATCCATTAACTTCCATGTAGCACCATTCATTGATTTCAATTTGGTATCATTCCATGATGCCAAGTGTCAACTCTCCATAGGTTAAATAGTTTCCATGTGATCCAAGGTATGGTTGACACGTGACATGAAATTAAAGGTTAAAAAATAAATAAAGGGAAATAGTTTTTAAGGGGAAAAGGGGTTAAGTGTAGGAGGAACGGGATGGGGAAGACATGGATAGTTAGGGAAGGGGAGAGGAAGTGAGGGGGTGACATAGGGTGAGGTAGGGGGGTAGTTTGTAGGCAACAGACTCACCAGGTGAGGGAGTGAGGGAGGTGAGAGGGTAAGGGAGTCTGTGAGTTTGACGATGAATGAGGGAGTGTGAGGAGGGGAGAAATGAGGGTAGAGGAAGTGAGCGGGTGATGTAGGGTGAGGTAAGGGCGGGGGGGGCGGCTTAGTTTGTAGGAAGAATAATTGCAAGGTGAGGGAGTGAGGGAGGTGAGGGGGTAAGGGAGTCCGCAAGTCCGGGAATCAATTTTTTTTAAGGATGGGTGAGGAGAAAGTAAGGGGTAAGGGGTGAGTGAGTGGTTTAGTGGGGTAAGGGAATGAGTCCACCAACCCGTGAAGGAATGTGAGCCCACTAACAGGTTAGGGGGGTGGGATAATTAAATAATGAATTAAGTATAGAATGTGGTGAAGGGAAGTAAATGGATAAGGGGGTGAAGGGTGGGTGCCCGGGAGATGAGAGTAAAGCATGGGAAATGTGTTGATAAGCTTGCTCTATTTTATTATAATATTTTATGTGGGTTTTGAACCCGACACAATAATATTTTTAAGGGTGTTGGGCCAGAAAATTGAAGAAAACCAGGATCTTGGACCCAAAACTTTAAATGTAATTTCAAGAAACCAACTTTGTTCCATAATGAAGAAGCATTATTTTTCCAGTTTGACAGAAACCTGGATATATTGTGCATATGAAATCTTGTTTTGAATACGAAAAATGTGTGTTGAAGATGATACGGAGGGCTATAAATTGGACCTAATATCATTCAAAAAATTTCCTCTTTTGATATCATTTTTTTATTATTATTCTAGGAGCGAGAAAATATAGATGACCAATTTTTGGTCAACGAGCCTTTAAACTTGAAACACTATAGAAAATATAATTGTAGAGATTCGAATACAAGAGATAGTTAATATTAAATATGAATAATACACTCTTGTAGTATGATAATTAGAAGAAATAAATAGATGTCCACCTGCCTCTTAAGGTGAGGCAATTGTTCATTGAGCGCAACTCTAGAAACAACAATACACAACAAAACATTCCATATCATCCTATATCTTTAAATAGATTCTCAATATATCCTCCGAGGTTTAGATCAGTTAGTGATGGAGTGTACTATTAAGGCACTTTGTTATGTGAAGTCACCATTTCAAAACCCTAGACTTACCTTGAGTTCCACATGAGGGGACACATTGGTATACTTGGAGGTTATACTGGTAGCAGTCATTCAACATGACCACGTGTCATGGGAGTACGTTCCTGACTAGTTGTTGATTCCACCCGTAAAATAATAGATTCTCAATAGAAAAACCCTAATTATTTATGGTCTTATAATTAATGGGTACCAACTACATTAATGGGCCTTATAAAGTGAACCCTTTTATATTAAATAACTATCCGCCACTATCTAATGGGTGTTATTCAAAGGAAATTGTCACATACATCAATTAACTAAATCCTGGGTAGCATAAAGTAAGGAGGTTATGGTAGGACCCTAGAATGCCCATCCCTTTCAAAATTGATGTTTTCCTCAAGGATGGATATGTGAAAATTTCTACAAAATCATTATCAGTTTACAAGTGGCATCTTCAAGTTGCATATCTTTCCACTGGATTAGTGCTTCACAAACCATGCACTAGCATGATTGATGCTCTCTAGTATGCATTACTACTTCTAGCTAAAGCCAAATGGAACCTTATTCATCAAGTTATAGTAAGTTGGTTTTCACCTTGTACTATGATCCTATGACCTTCTTTAGACAAGACATGTGAAATAATGGATGAATCTTCGAGTGGGCTGTAAGATACAAATTGTAGGCTACTTATCGAATGCATTGGGTGATATTACAATGTCCATATAACTTTGGTGCAAAATTTTTGGGATGTTTGGTCTTTGAGTGATTTTTTTTTATAAGGTTGAAGGAGACGAAACACCTAATCCCCTTCTGCAAAAGAACGTTTAGAGAAATGTTGGTATTCTTGTTGTTTCATTCTATTTTGACCGATTCATAAACCAAACCCAAGATCAAAGCATGATTCCTTAGATCCTTGATCAAGTCCTCCAACACTTGAGTAATAACTCATTCAATTCTATTTCCACAAGATATGGAGACATTGAAGATGCACAAATCCATTGCTTCTCTTCTTCTATTTTCAATTTGGAGGAACTTTTGATAAACTACTTTTCCTTTATAAAAAACCTTGAAAATTATGTGCATGTAAGAAGATCCAGAT
Organism: Picea engelmannii; assembly: GCA_009831015.1. Lineage (NCBI taxonomy): Eukaryota > Viridiplantae > Streptophyta > Pinopsida > Pinales > Pinaceae > Picea > Picea engelmannii. Next base: position 307,931 of record ML788944.1, read on the forward strand.
CGAGAGGTTGTTGATGATACCTTGTAGCAAAATTACTCCATTAATTTGTCATGCAATGTAGCATCGGATTCTATAAACACATAGCTTAAGCAATTGCATGAAAAAACAATGGAACTCAAACTATGTGTCTTTAGACTTGAATGTTGCCTCGAGAGAGTGCTTAGGATGCATATCTTTCTCTTGCACTTGAAACCCCATTCCTGAAATATGGATTCATGTTGTGACAGAGGGATGAGGGTATCAAAATAGGGAATGGTGATCTCTTCTCCTCTCTTGATACGTTTGGAGGCATGAATAAATATGTTTCTTCCCACTTCCAATGATCTTGAGTTCCTTTACCTGCAACTTAGTGAAAGAAATGGGCTTCATCCTTCCCAATGGCATTGAAGAATTTATATTGTCACCACCCCTTAGGTATGTGAAGAAAAAAAAATGATTGAAAAATGATTCAATAAATGCTCCCTAAGAAATGAATGAAATGTTCTTTTAAATTTTTTTATTTTTTAAATAAATAAAAAAACCAGTATTTATTTCAATTTTTAATCACAACAACTATTACATCTAATAAATTTACCCAATTAAAAATTAAAAACAAAAAGTAATAACTTATTATTACTTCAAATAATATTAAAAATAATAATTTACATTCCCGCAATATGTATACAACCCTATGTTTCTAGCTTTGAATTTTTGTATAGACTGGAATTAATTTAAAAAATGGAAATAATAGTCCCCTCTGGTAGGTGGCAGGGATTACAAATGAAATTCATGTAAAAACACCCACATAGCATGCACAATACCTTATGGAGTAAATTTTGAACTGAAATGAATGGAGAGAGGCTAGTGAAAGGTTGAAAATGATCCATTATCATCAAAAGTGGGAGAATAGAGTTTTAAATGCCTCTAAACGAGTAGAATATTTACTTGGTTCATGAATTCAATGTCATTTTAGGAATTTAATGTCACTTCCATGGACATGATATTTATTATGGTTATAATGGTGGTAGCTTATCTTTGAAGGGAAAGAGATGTCAACTACTCTCTTTGGTAAAATATAATACAATGGCTCGAAAGAATGGCCTTTTAAAATAAATCAAGAATCATAAAGGTCCAAAACCCTAACCCTAAGAGGTGAAGTGCCAAAAGGTTTGTGGGCCCCAAGGTGGTTAGTTGATGCGTCAATTTCCTAGGGGCACAAATTTTGCATGTAGTCTCCATCTGGGGTGTTTAATAGCTCATTGGAAATATCTAATTGATAAGTACAATTATTGACATGGCTTGGGCATGCCATGGAAACCCTAGGCCTCCAAATGAAAAGAAAACACCATTTAGAGCCTCAAAATGGCCCCATAAGTTTAAGAACTAAAAATAATAACAAAAAATACCAATATGGAGAACCATGATGAGTCGGTGGAAGAGGTGGGTGGCCATTGTTACACATTATCTTTTCGTAACTGATAATGTTCACCTACTTTTCATCATCGAAAGCTTAAAATCCATGATCACTAAAGGAAGACCTTTCCTTGAAAGAAGACATTATGTATTTAAAAACACCTTTTGTGAAAGTGTCACATGTTGCACCACTATAGCATGTGACACTCTTAAGTGTCACATGTTGCACCACAACAACATGCAACAATGTCTCATGTTGCTAGTTCACAATGTGTGACACTATTTGAAAGGGAAGAAAAAGAAGAAATTTGTGGATTTTATAGAAGAGAAGCTTCAGATATGAGGTTTCATTCGATCGGTTTGGATCTCACCCATACTCCTGATTTGGGGAGATCCTAACCTCCTCTTCAATATATAAAAGGAGACTTCTCTCATGAGAAAAGGTTAATAGCTAATGGAGAATAACTACTAGTAGTGAAGAGTGGTTTATAGCTTTATCTTTTGATTTGTGATTAGAAGATTGTTCTTTGGCCTTGAGAGATCCTTGTGTAAAAGTATTCAGTTCGTGGTGATGGAATTCATGGAAGGAATGTGGGTGTTGGAGCAATGAACCATTGGAAAGAGCCTCATAACACCAAGGAACTGGTTGCAACTCTTCCATTATTATTAATGCAGTAACATGTTTCCTTTCCTATAGAGATTGTTTATTGTAAATTGTATTTATTACATTTCTCCTTAGTCATTTGTATAGATTTGTCGAAATACTATTTTTTATTTTACTAGTTAACTTTTCTTCTTATACAGGTTTCTAGTAAACAACCTCTAGATCAAGCTACGAGATACAATTAGCGAGCATAATCCTAGATGAAAAGGTGAGTGTTTATTTATCAGTATTTTAATTGTATGAATCTAAGGAAATTAATATGCTCTATGCAGTTTTGTTCTAGATTTGGGTTCCCAAGCTAAGGAGATTGGTCTGTGTCCTCATTGATTAATTTATCTGATAAAAAAATTGGCGAATCCACTGGGGATGATCCTCTGAATTTGTTTTATTGGTCTTGCTTCCTTGCCTTGTTTTATCTCTCTGAGTCATTTCATGCTACTGTTTGGTCATTAGACCTTGAAACTCACTGGAAATTTTCCATAATTTTTTTTTTTCAAGCTTTTTATTTGTATGTCACACTCTTCATTTGAGATATAGAGAGGCATTGTTCCACTGTACTGTTCTATAGCCCGTGACACTCTTGGTTGTCTCACTCTGTTGCACTATAACCTGTGACACTTCTTGAAAGAATAATTTGTTTTACTCTTTCCTTCCCAGATTTAAGATATGGCTCTTGATGTGAATTTTAGGTTTTCTTAATAGTGTTCTTGACAATTTTAAAGTTTGATTTTGACCATTTTTTCATTATTGAAATTTTTTCATGATTGCTAGCTTTGTTTTGGAATTTTTTTTCTTACTTATAAAAGAGGTATAATCTCTTATCTTTTTCTTCAACTGTATTTCATTTTGGATTTTGATTGTTATTACCAAAGTGTTTGTTTTTGGATTATTTGGTGAAACGAGAGTTTTTATTTTTATTGAGATACTTTATTTCCCCCCCAAAAAAAAATTACACATTGCCTAGATTTCTCTTACTTTCAAAGAATTTTTCTTCTTTTCTATTTTTCTTTATCTTTGAAAACAAAAGTCTGATTCTTGCACTACATTAGTTGGAGGGAATTCATAGTTGTTTTGAGTAGTAAATTTCTTGGTATTTATGAAGATTTGGGACATTGTGCATTCGGGAATATAAAAATTTTCTCCCTCTCGTAATATAGCTTTCATTGAAACGAAATACTCCATTTTCATCTCTTTGCATCATTTCGAGTCGTTCAAAACATCATCTTGTCTACGCCATTTCCCTCTTGAGTAAACAACAACCATAAAATCAACACTAAAAGAATTTATTCGAGATTTTTTTATTGGTACAAAACCAACATTAGATTAGTTGTAGGGCTTTGGAATAGGTGTTGAGGTTAACTCTCCAAATCTACAAAAGAAACTTAGAATCCTGAGATAGGGAGAGAAATATTTTCACCACATCATTGTTATGGGAAACCATTCTCACACAAGGGTCAATCATGAGGTCACATTGGATCCATCAAAGTAATTAACCCTGCCCTGTTGGTCTTGGTGGCATGGTTTACATGTATTACAAATGGTGTCGAAAGACACTTAGGCACCACTTGAGAGGAAACTCTCAGGCGGATTTCAGGTCTTAATTTCTTTGCCCTTGTATGTATACCCAACTGTCAACTACTTCCCTGGACTTTTGTTGTTGTAAGTGGTAACCTCGACAGCTTTTATCTTTAGGATTTATACACAAGGTGATGACGAAGGGGAAGTCTTTGTTGTACCTGGGACAAATGTTGGTCAAGATCACTCGGGATCCTTGGATGGTAACTGTAACATACCTAGCTAGCCACAGGCTGGGTACGCTACCTGCAAGCCCTCCATTGGACTTCTTTCTCATGATGATACCTTCTTTCTTTATCAAGGATGCATAAGATAACAAATTTAACAACATGCACAACAATATCCAGCAAGCATGCATAATCTAAAGATTTTGTTAATGATAATTAAATATACACAGCAGAAATACATTCATATACATGTAGATGATAATTAAATTTCACGACGGAAACACATTCATACACAGATAGTAATATCATGACAAAGAGCACTTACCTTTATGAAATATGAAACCGATTGGCTGCAGACCAAGGACGTTCCACCCAACCATAGACATCATTGCTCCAAATCTCAACTGCGGTGTCACCCCCAAGCCAGGGCTATGAATCCATAAGGATGGTTCCAGAGTGTAATTGGGTTCCCAAACTAGTCAGCTCTCAAGCTCTCACGGGTTTTCTGACAGCCACAACAATCCAAGTACCCAGCTATTTTCTACCCATCCTATGCCACCCAAGAGAATGGACCTCCACCCTTCTCTGCCACACAGTCCCTCAAGTAGTCCTTCTCCTTCATGCCAGGGATTCCAGCACAACTAGTCCAGAATCTCAATGTTGTAACTCTCAGGACTCGCATTTGTGAGAAAAATAGGGCATAGGCCAATGCATTTCAGGCATGCAGGCCCCAGGTCATGGTTGGATCACACTAGTGACCACTATAACCAACTATCCCGTGGCTAGTTCTTCAGCAACTTTGTTTCCTTTCGCTTTTCCAAGCAAGACGCAGGTGAGGATGGGTCGATGAATGGGTTAGGTAGTGCATGGGAGTGCGTGAGGGAAGAATGAGTGAGTGAACAGGAAAACAACACACAAGTAATCAGTTGAACCCCCCCATCAGACCATAGGTATTTTTAAGTAACCTTGTGGGGAAAACAGGAAACTCCTGGTATTCCCCAAGAAGTTCACGTAATTGATCCCCTCCCTTAGACAAAAAGGGTAATAAGAAAATAGGAATAATACTTAGTCCCTCAAGCTCCCTCTCTTGTGGAATCATAGACCCCTATAAATCTAGTCCTTTTTTTTCTATCAACCAACAATGTGTTTATTATTATTAATGATCAAAACATTACATTTCTTGGGCATACTGGCCCTTCAATAATTGTTTGGGCACTCTGGCCTCTCAGCATTGTAACAATACATTATTTAAAATGGGGGTTCAAAACCTGGGGTGTTACATTAACCCATGGTTTTACCATGAGGAAGCTTTCACCAGGGTGTAATTCCATTATGCAAGTTGCCAACGTCACTGTTCCACCCACTATATCCCAACCCCTTCTCATTTTGATCTCACGATGTTGGATTTCATCACCAACTAGTGTGTCATTGTGAGAAGATATTTTGTTTGTTTGTTTGCTTCCTAGATTTTTTAGTGACTGTTGTTTGTTTTCTCTAGCATACCATAGGTATAATTGGTAATTTTTATTTAATTTCATAGTGGCATAACATATTCGTCATTCATGTAGAATGCGGGGTTTACCCCCTAAACTACTTGAAGTATCACAACCTAAAAAATTAGACATTGAGACCACAACTTGAAACTATACAACCGAAAAACATAGAACCATTTGAAACTGTAGAAGAATATGAAGTAGCACCAACTAGAACTTTATAACTTGACGAACTTGAGATTGAAAGAACATATATTGTTGATCCCGATCCTATTGAACCTGAACTTATTGAACCTAAAATAGTTGAGAATTTTCCTATGTCACTAAGTTTAGTTTCGACACCTTCACTTTCTAGTCCTCAACATGATTTTCCTTCACCAAGTTCCATATCTATCTCATCACCTGTAACTCCTCGAACCTCTATCGTTTCAAATAGGTTAGAATTAATTCCTATACATGTTAGTTTTCATGAATCTGTCTCTTTAGAGGTTGGTCTCGTTACTGTAGAAGATATCCTGAGAGAGAGTCATCTTCATTTTAATCCACCTATCACAGATTTAGAAGGACTTCTTATTATCTAATTACCTACACCAATTGTATCTCCGTAACGAGACAACGCTTGGTATCAATATTTAATTGTTGATATTCGAAATCCATTTTTATGTACACCATCATATTTTTTCACTGGGTCAACCATGGATCAGTCGACATCTACAGAATTTATATTAGGAAGTACCAAAATGAAAACCTCACCTCTTACTATGGGTGGAACTTCCGTACATAGTGGATATAACATATATTATGATTTTGGTCGACCTTCCGTACCTCCTTGGTATCAATCACTCAGCATAACCTTTTTTGGAGTTTCGACCAGTGCCTCACTTTTTCATTACCCCCCTTGGTCATTTGGTCTGCCTAGTTATTCTGGTATGTCTATTCCAAGTATGGTACATACCTCACAAACTAATGTTTCTTCTGAATCTATTCAATCACCTATTTTTATGAGTGGGATGAGTGTTCCAATTTAAACATCTATAGGACGATCTATATATTTGATTGTTATTCAACCTTCAATAGAGATATATATGCCTTTGATTTTCAGTCAATTTGTTGTAGGATTTGTTCCTGTTGGGAGGAATCATTTTGTAGGACTGTCTTTTCCTGCTTGGGGGAAACCTCCATTAACTTGGATACATCCTCCTTTTGGAAAACCAACTCCTATTGGTATTTATCCTTCCATAATTTATAGTCCTTTTGGTCAACAACCTCCTTTTGGTCCACAAATTCCTCTCGTTCAAAAAAATCCTCTTGGTCAACATCCTCCTCTAATTCAACAACCTTCTATAGGAAACCCCACTGGAGGACCCTCTCAATTAGGATTTATGCAACCCACTGGTACCCAAATACTTAATTATTTTTCATTCCCTGAAATGAAACAAATCCATCCAATTTACCTCAAACTGGTGGGGCTGGTGAAACTCAAGTTCCTATTGGCCAACCTTTCCATGCATATACTCCTTTAGCTCATGCTACTAGTACAAAAATGGCTATGAGACCACCCTATCAAGTTTACCATTTTGGTGGAACTCAGATGCCTAGGGACCCAACATATTCTCAACAGGGATATCCTCCTCCCCCATGATCTAATTCTCATGCTACTTACCAATATCCCGTGTTTCAACAACTTGTGTTTAATCGATAGTTACCATTCCTGGAAACATTATACTTACTTGATCTATCACAGTTAAGGAATAATCCCATTTTTCATTCTCTTTTTTGGCTGCCTATCCCTGCCAAATTACCAAGTGATATTCCAAAGTTTGATGGGAAACCTAGAGAATACCCATCAAATCATGTCATGACTTAACATTTATGGTGTTCTTCAAATTCCTTAAATGATGATTCTATATTTTTACGTCTTTTCCATTGCACTCTTACTGGGAGAGATTCTAAATGGTATATACAAGTACAATGAGGAACATTTCAAGACTTTAATTCATTAGCAATAACCTTTTTGACTCATTTTCAACTACCAATTCATTATGAAGTTGGCACATAAATTTTAACTTCATTACAGTAGTCAACATCGACTCATATTTTTTATCATATCCATGAATGGAGATGCTGACATCATTAGATTAAAGTCAATATACCAGACCAATTGTTGGAAGATTCGTTTAGTAAGTATTTAGACCTTGTTTATTCACAATCTGGAAAATTATATGATCTTATTCCATAGGCTCCTCAACCATCGACTAATCCAACTATTGTAACTCATACATAATCTCATTTCAATGATGGTGTGGTGGGTTTTGTTACCCAACATTCTACGAGTAAACCTTCTGGTTAATCTAACCCTAAGGTTACTCCTAGTGCTACCACTCAAAACACTTCACCTCCTGCTACTAATCATGGTAAAACACGCTCTAGTCTAGAACCATCAGTAAATATCAACAACCTGGAAGTAAGAAAAAGGGCCAGGGAAAAGCTAAGAAAAATGCCCCACAATAGGATAAACCCAAAACTCAACCTATAGAGGATATGCAAAAATGAAAGCCTAAATATTCTTATCTCATTTGCGAAGAATACCATTATAATAAGGATTGATCGCATTGTGACGATGTTAATAATTTTCTTAAAGGAAATTCAACCACAAATGTCATTTTGACAAATCCTTTCCCATCCTAGCAAACTCAAATGGTTGTGCAAGATCGACCCTCTTCCTCTGAAAACTCTTATGTACTAATGTGTCAAGAAAATACTGAATATGTTTTCAAAACAACACAAACCAGAGACTATCCCCCTCCCAATGGAAGTTTTGTTGATCATCCTTCTACCTCTCCTCCTACAGGTACATCTACTTTGCCTACTAATAGTCCTCTTCAAATTGATCAGCCTGGTTCTGACACAATGATCTGACCACCTCCAAAATGTGTTGTTCATAAGTCATCTTTTAATCTGCATGTGCGAGCTTCTCAAAACTAAAATATTGTATAAGACTTAGCTCAATCACCCTCTATGAAGTCAGCCCTCAAATTCCTCTAGAGTTTCCCTGCACAACAAAGAGCATTGTTGTCATCCATTAGTGGAGTTGATCTGAGTGATGCGAATATGATAGTTTTTTATTTTGAAACCTATCTTCCAAGACTTCCCCACCAATGTTTTTTTCAAATTCAATTTATTGTGTGGGAGAAAACCATTTTTCATACTCTTATTGATGAAGGAGCCTCAACCTATGTAATGTCCATCACTTGTTGGAAAGTTTTTGGTTCTCCTTCACTCAATAAATCACCTACTACATTAAAATCTTTTGACAGTAGAGGATTTAAACCCTTTGGAGTACTCAACACATTTCCAATTGAATTAGAAGGTAAGACGATTACTGTTGAAGTAGAAGTTGTCGACGCACCACTCAACTATAATATTTTACCAGACTGTTGCTGAATATATGCCATGTCCGCCATAGTTTCTACCTTATTTTGTGTACTTTGTTTCCCTCATCAAGGAAACATATTCATGGTAGAACAACTTGCCTACTTTAATTCTAATTCACGCATTGGTAATGTTCCATTAATAGAACAATACTAATTTTATTATGAGGATGTTAGAGTGGATCTTTTAAAAGATTCATCACTAATGGGAACTTTTCTACTCCTACCGCCCAACATTTCTCTGCTCCCACCACCTGACATTTCTCCTGTTGTTTATCAAATAAACATGATTCTGATTGGTGCTAGTAGTTCCATTGAGTCATATGATCCTTGGATAGCACCAAGTCCCATACCATATGAGAGATATGGAAACCAAATGCAGCTTATTCTAATTGATTTGTCCTATCAAGTCATCCAATCCGCCTCTATGTCTAGTTTTGATACTGTTGATTGAACAAATCTGATTTTAGATGAATATTCTCATTCCTCTTTGCTTATTTCTACTTCATCTCCTGATCCTTTTGATGATACTTTCCCTACTGATGAAAGTATCATGGAGATTATGTCTCTGGAGGACACTCCATGGGATGATGGGCATCATCATTCCTCGTTTCTCCCTGAGCTCAAGGTTATTGAGAGTCATTTAGAATATTCATTTCCATTTGAGGAAATTGAGATTTCCCAAACTCCCATCATAATCCATTATGTTTTATCTTAAGGGAATTTAGGGAATATCTTTGTTACTATGATAATTAATATTTCAGTAAATCCTAAGGTCATGGAAAAAATTCATATAGGTGCCTCTTGTTCCTCAGATGAAATTTGAACTTATATGACCTTATTCCAAGAATTTTGTGATGTATTTTGTTGGTCTTATGAAGAAATGTCTGGTATCAATCCACAAATTGTCATTCATGAAATTAAGACATATCTGGAAGCCAAGCCAATTCAGAAAAAGCTTCATCTCGTTCATCCATGAAAAAGCCTTTTCTATTAAAGATGAAGTTGAAAAATTTATTAAAGTTGATTTTATTTATCATGTACCTTTGACTGACTAGGTTTCCAATATTTTTCTCATCATGAAGAAACAATGAATGATCCATGTATGTATTGATTATAGGGATATAAATCGGGATTTTCCAAAAGATAATTATCCAACCCCTTTTATCGACCAGATAGTCAATGATTGTGTCGACAATGAATTATTCTCATTTATGGATGGTTTTTCTAGATATAATCGAATAAACATACTACCATCGAATCAACAAAAAACTTCTTTTATTTTTCCTTGGGGTACTTTTGCTTATCGAAAGATTCCTTTTTGACTTAAGAATGTTCGTGCTACTTTTCAACGAGCTATGTCTTACACGTTTCACAACGTTAAGAAGTTTTTCAACCATATCTTGACGATTTTCCTGCACATTCCATGTGACGTCAAGATCACCCGCAACATCTACGAGCCATATTCCTTAGGTGTCGACATTCAATATTCGCTTAAATCCACATAAATTTGTATTTTGTGTGGAATCAAGATTCCTTTTAGGTTTCATCGTATCCAAGCATGGGATCTGTGTTGATCCCTTGAGTATTGAGGCCATACTAAACTTACCTCCTTCAACATTACGCCAACTC
>ML788945.1:18522-31336 GCA_009831015.1 Picea engelmannii
AAAGATAGCACATGCTAGCCTTCCCCCACAGTGGAATGATCTTGTTCAAGATGTGTATATGCTTGTGTAAGAGGGAAAGCTAGCACACACTAGCTTTTCCCCATGGTAGGATGATGTTCGAGATGCACAACACTGGAATGATGTTGTTCATGATGGTCTTGTACTTGTGCAAGAGAGAAAGCTAGCAGGCGTTAGCTTTCCACCATGGTGGAATGATGTTGTTCAAGATGCACTTGTTCTTATGCAAGAGTGAAAGATAACACATGCTATCTTTCCTTAATGGTGGAATGATGTTGTTTGAGATATGCTTGTGCTTGTGCAAGAGGGAATTCAACATGTTCAAGCTTTCCTCCATGTTGGAATGATGTTGTTCGAGATGTGCTTGTGTCTGTGAAGGAGGGAAAGCTAGCACACACTAGCTTTTCCCCACAATGGAATGATGTTATTCAAGATGTTCTTGTGCTTCTGCAAGACTGAAAGTTAGCATGCACTGGTTTTACACCATGGAGGAATGATGTTGTTCTAGATGTGCTTGTGCTTTTGCAAGAGAGAAAGATAGCATGCACTAGCTTTCCACCATGGTGGAATGATGTTGTTCAAGATGCACTTGTGCTTATGCAAGAGGGAAAGCTAGCACGCGCTAGCTTTCCTTAATAGTCGAATGATGTTGTTTGAGATGTGTTTGTGCTTGTGCAAGAGGGAAGTATCACATGTTCAAGCTTTACTCCATGCTAGAATGATGTTGTTCGAGATGTGCTTGTGTTTGTGAAAGAGGGAAAGCTAACACACGGTAGCTTTTCCCCACAATGGAATGATGTTATTCAAGATGTGTTTGTGCCTCTGCAAGACTGAAAGTTAGCATGCACTAGTTTTACCCCATGAAGGAATGATGTTGTTCAAGATGCACTTGTGTTTGTGCAATAGAGAAAGCTAGCACAGGCTAGCTTTCCCCCACAGTGGAATGATCTTGTTCGAGATGTGTATATACTTGTGTAAGAGGGAAATCTAGCATGTGCTAGCTTTCCCCCATGGTAGGATGATGTTCGATATGTGCTCTTGCTTGTGCAAGAGGGAAAGATAGCATGTGCTAGCTTTCCCCAACACTGGAATGATGTTGTTCAAAATGTGCTTGTGTTTTTGTAAGAGGGAAAGATAACACGTGCTAGCTTTCCCCCATTGTGTAGTTATGTTGCTCAATATGCACTTGTGCTTATGCAAGAGGGAAAACTAACACACACTAGATTTCCTTAACGGTGAACTGATGTTGTTTGAGATTTGATTGTTCTTGTCCAAGAGGGAAGTTTATCATGTGCAAGCATTCCTCCATGCTAGAATGATGATGTTGGAGATGTGCTTGTATTTGTGAAAGAGGGAAAGCTAGCATAGGGTAGCTTTTCCCCACAACGGAATGATGTTATTCAAGATGTGTTTGTTCTTCAACAAGACTGAAATTTAGAATGCACTAGTTTTACCCCATGGAGGAATGATGTTGTTCGAGATGCGGTTGTGCTTGTGCAAGAGAGAAAGCTAGCACATGCTAGCTTTCCCCCATAGTGGAATGATCTTGTTCGAGATGTGTATATGCCTGTGTAAGAGACATGCTAGCTTTCTGCTATGGTAGGATGGTGTTCGAGATGCGCTTGTGCTTGTGCAAGAGGGAAATCTAGCATGTGCTAGCTTTCCCCAAAACTGGAATGATGTTGTTCAAGATGCGCTTGTGCTTGTGTAAGAGGGAAAGCTAGCATGCACCAGATTTCCCTCATGGTAGAATGATGTTGTTCAAGATGAACTTGTTCTTATGTATGAGGAAAAGCTAACACGTGCTAGCTTTCCTTAACAGTGGAATGATGTTGTTTGAGATGTGCTTGTGCTTGTGCAAAAGGGAAGTTTAACATGTGCAAGCTTTCCTCCATGGTAGAATGATGTTGTTCGAGATGTGCTTGTGTTTGTGAAAGAGGGAAAGCTAACACAGGCTAGCTTTTCCCCACAATGGAATGATATTATTTAAGATGTGCTTGTGCTTCTGCAAGACTGAAAGTTAGCATGCAATAGTTTTACGCCATGGAGGAATGATGTTGTTAGAGATGCACTTGTGCTTGTGCAAGAGAGAAAGCTAGCACACGCTAGCTTTCCCCCACAGTGGAATGATCTTGTTTGAGATGTGTATATGATTGTTTAAGAGACATGCCATCTTTCCCCCATGGTAGGATGTTGTTTGAGATGCGCTTGTGCTTTTGCAAGAGGGAAAACTAGCATGTGCTAGCTTTCCCCAACACTAGAATGATGTTGTCCAAAATGCGCTTGTGCTTGTGTAAGAGGGAAAGATAGCACGCGCTAGCTTTCCCCCATTGTAGCATGATGTTAGAGATGTACAACAATGGAATGATGTTATTTGAGATGCGCTTGTACTTGTGTAAGAGGGAAGGCTAGCACGCACTAGCTTTACCCCATGGTGGAATGATGTTGTTCAAGATGCACTTGTGATTGCGTAATATGGAAAGCTAACATGCGCTAGCTTTCCTTAATGGTGGAATGATGTTATTCAAGATGTGCTTGTGCTTGTGTGAGGGGGAAGTTTAGCATTTGCAAGATTTCCTCCATGCTAGAATGATGTTGTTCAAGATGTGCTTGTGTTTGTGAAAGAGGGAAAGCTAGCACAGGCTAGCTTTTCACCACAATGGAGTGATATTATTCAAGACGTGCTTGTGCTTCTGCAAGAATGAAATTTAGCATGCACTAGTTTTACCCCACGGAGGAATGATGTTTTTCGTGATGAGCTTGTGCTTGTGCAAGAGAGAAAGAGTGCACATGCTAGCCTTCCCCCACAGTGGAATGATCTTGTTCGATATGTGTATATGCTTGTGTAAGAGGGAATGATCCACATGGTAGGATGATGTTCGAGATCCACAACACTGGAATGATGTTGTTCAAGATGGTCTTATGCTTGTGCAAGAGAGAAAGCTAGTAGGCACTAGGTTTACACCATGGAGGAATGATGTTGTTCGAGATGAACTTGTGCTTATGTAAGAGTGAAAGCTAACACGTGCTAGCTTTCCTTAACGGTGCAATGATGTTGTTTGAGATGTGCTTATGCTTGTGCAAGAGGGAAGTTTTGCATGTTCAAGATTTTCTCCATGCTGGAATGATGTTGTTCAAGATGTGCTTGTGTTTGTGAGAGAGGGAAAACTAGCACACACTATCTTTTCCCCACAATGGAATGATGTTATTCAAAATGTTCTTGTGCTTCTGTAAGACTGAAAGTTAGCATGCACTGGTTTTACCCCATGGAGGAATGATGTTGTTCGAGATGTGCTTGTGCTTGCGCAAGAGAGAAAGCTAGCACATGCTAGCTTTCCCCCACAGTGGAATGATATTGTTCAAGATGTGTATATGCTTGTGTAAGAGGGAAAGATAGCACGCGCTAGCTTTCCCCCATGGTAGGATGATGTTCGAGATGCACAACACTAGAATGATGTTGTTCGAGATGGTCTTATGGTTGTGCAAGAGAGAAAGCTAGCATGCGCTAGCTTTCCACCATGGTGGAATGATGTTGTTCAAGATGCACTTGTTCTTATGCAAGAGGGAAAGCTAACACGCGCTAACTTTCCTCAATGGTGCAATGATGTTGTTTGAGATTTGTTTGTGCTTGTGCAAGAGGGAAGTATCACATGTTCAGGATTTACTCCATGCTAGAATGATGTTGTTCAAGATGTGCTTTTGTTTGTGAAAGAGGGAAAGCTAACACACACTAGATTTTCCTCACAATGGAATGATATTATTCAAGATGTGCTTGTGTTTGTGAAAGAGGGAAATCTAACACACACTAGCTTTTCCCCACAATGGAATGATATTATTCAAGACGTGCTTGTGCCTCTGCAAGACTGAAAGTTAGCATGCACTAGTTTTACCCCATGAAGGAATGATGTTGTTTGAGATGCACTTGTTCTTGTGCAAGAGAGAAATCTAGCACAAGCTAGCTTGCCCACATGGTGGGATGATTTTCGAGATGCGCTACTACTTGTGCAAGAAGGAAAACTAGCACACACTAGCTTTCCCCTAGGTTGGAGCGATGTTGTTCAATATGTGTTTGCACTTGTGCTTATAAAAGAGGGAAAGCTAGCTTGCGTTATCTTTTTCCTATGGTGGAATCATGTTGTTCAAGATGTACTTGTGTTTGTGCAAGAGGGAAAGCTAGCATGAGATAGCTTTCCCCAATGGTGGGATGATGTTGTCTGAGATGAGCTCGTGTTTTCTGATTAGGGAAATCTAGAATAAGCTATAATTCCCCTAGAGTGGGATGATGTTGTCCAAGATGAGATTGTGCTTGTGCAAGAGGGAAAGCTAGAACTTACTAGCTTCCCCCATGGTGGGATGATGTTCGAGATCCTCAACACTGGAAAACTAGTGCATGCTAACATTCAGTCTTGCAGAAGAAGAAGCACATCTTGAATACTATCATAGCATTGTGGGGAAAAGCTAGCCTGTGCTAGCTTTCCCTCTTTCACAAACACAAGCACATATCGAACAACATCAATCTAGCATGGAGGAAGGCTTGCACATGATAAACTTCCCTCTTGCACAAGCAGCCGCTAGCTTTTCCCCATGGTAGGATGATGTTCGAGATTCACAACTAGTGGAATGATGTTGTTTGATATGTGCTTGTGCTTGTGTAAGAGGGAAGGCTAGCATGTGCTAGCTTTACCCCATGGTGGAATGATGTTGTTAGAGATGCACTTGTGATTGCATAATAGGGAAAGCTAACACACACTAGCTTTCCTTAATGGTGGAATGATGTTATTCGATATGTGCTTGTGCTTGTGAGAGAGCGAAGTTTAGCATGTGCAAGATTTCCTCCATGCTAGAATGATGTTGTTCGAGATGTGCTTGTGTTTGTGAAAGAGGAAAAGCTAGCACATGCTATCTTTTCCCCACAATGGAATGATATTATTCAAGACATGTTTTTGCTTCTGCAAGACTGAAAGTTAGCATGAACTAGTTTTACCCCATGGAGGAATGATGTTGTTCGAGATGAGCTTGTGCTTTCGCAAGAGAGAAAGATTGCACACGCTAGCCTTCCCCCACAGTGGAATGATCTTGTTCGAGATGTGTATATGCTTGTGTAAGAGGGAAATCTAGCACATGCTAGCCTTTCCCCATGGTAGGATGATGTTTGAGATGCAAAACATTGGAATGATGTTGTTCGAGATGGTCTTATGCTTGTGCAAGAGAGAAAGCTAGTAGGTGCTAGCTTTACACCATGGTGGAATGATGTTGTTCGAGATGAACTTGTGCTTATGCAAGAGGGAAAGCTAACACGCGCTAGATTTCCTTAACGGTGCAATGATGTTGTTTGAGATGTGCTTGTGCTTGTGCAAGAGGGAAGTTTAGCATGTTCAAGCTTTCCTCCATGCTGGAATGATGTTGTTCGAGATGTTCTTGTGTTTGTGAAAGAGGGAAAGCTAGCACACACTATCTTTTCCCCACAATGGAATGATGTTATTAAAGATGTTCTTGTGCTTCTGTAAGACTGAAAGTTAGCATGCACTGGTTTTACCCCACGGAGGAATGATGTTGTTCGAGATGTGCTTGTGCTTGTGCAAGAGAGAAAGCTAGCACATGCTAGCTTTCCCCCACAGTGGAATGATATTGTTCAAGATGTGTATATGGTTGTGTAAGAGGGAAAGCTAGCACATGCTATCTTTCCCCCATGGTAGGATGATGTTGTTCGAGATGGTCTTGTGCTTGTGCAAGAGAGAAAGCTAGCATGCACTAGCTTTCCACCATGGTGGAATGATGTTGTTCAAGATGCACTTGTGCTTATGCAAGAGGGAAAGATAAAATGCTCTAGATTTCCTTAACGGTGCAATGATGTTGTTTGAGATGTGTTTGTGCTTATGCAAGAGGGAAGTATCACATGTTCAATATTTACTCCATGCTAGAATGATGTTGTTCGAGATGTGCTTGTGTTTGTGAAAGAGGGAAAGCTAACACATGCTAGATTTTCCCCACAATGGAATAATATTATTCAAGATGTGCTTGTGCCTGTGCAAGACTGAAAGTTAGCATGCACTAGTTTTACCCCATGAAGGAATGATGTTGTTCGAGATGCGCTTATGTTTGTGCAAGAGAGAAATCTAGCACACGCTAGCTTACCCAAATGGTGGGATGATTTTCGAGATGTGCTAGTGCTTGTGCAAGAGGGAAAACTAGCACACACTAGCTTTCCCCTAGGCTGGAGTGATGTTGTTCAAGATGTGTTTGCACTTGTGCTTATGAAAGAGGGAAATCTATCTTGTGCTATATTTTTTTTCTTTCGGTGGAATCATATTGTTCAAGATGTACTTGTGCTTGTGAAAGAGGGAAAGATGGCATGAGCTAGCTTTGCCCAATGGTGGGATGCTGTTGTCTGAGATAAGCTCGTGTTTTCCCATTAGGGAAATCTAGCACAAGCTATAATTCCCCTAGATTGGGATGATGTTGTCCAAGATGACCTTGTGCTTGTGCAAGAGGGAAAGCTAGCACGCACTAGCTTCCCCCACGGTGGGATGATGTTCGAGATGCACAACACTGGAAAACATGTCTTGAATGCACAACACTAGAAGCACAAGCATGTCTTGAATAATATCATTCCATTGTGGGGAAAAGCTAGCCCGTGCCAGCTTTCCCTGTTTCATAAACACAAGCACATCTCGAACAACATCAATCTAGCATGGAGGAAAGCTTGCACATGCTAAACTTCCCTTTCACACAAGCACACAGTAGCTTTTCCCCATGTTAGGAATATGTTCGAGATTCACAACTAGTGGAATGATGTTCTTTGAGATGCACTTGTGCTTGTGTAAGAGGGAAGGCTAGAACGCGCTAGCTTTACCCCATGGTGGAATGATGTTGTTCGAGATGCACTTCTGATTGCGTAATAGGGAAAGCTAACACGTTTTAGTTGTCCTTGACGGTGGAATGATGTTATTCGAGATGTGCTTGTGCTTGTGTGAGAGGGAAGTTTAGCATGTGCAAGCTTTCCTACATGCTAGAATGATGTTGTTTGAGATGTGTTTGTGTTTGTGAAAGAGGGAAATCTAGTACAATCTAGATTTTCCCCATAATGGAATGATATTATTCAAGACGTGCTTGTGCTTCTGCAAGACTGAAAGTTAGCATGCACTAGTTTTACCCCACGAAGGAATGATGTTGTTTGAGATGAGCTTGTTCTTGTGCAAGAGAGAAAGATTGCACATGCTAGCCTTCCCCCACAGTGGATTAATCTTGTTCGAGATGTGTATATTCTTGTGTAAGAGGGAAATCTAGCACACGCTAGCTTTTCCACATGGTAGGATGATGTTCGAGATGCACAACACTGGAATGATGTTGTTCGAGATGGTCTTGTTCTTGTGCAAGAGAGAAAGCTAGTAGGAGATAGCTTTACACCATGGTGGAATGATGTTGTTCGAGATTAACTTGTGCTTATGAAAGAGAGAAAGCTAACACGTGCTATCTTTACTTAACGGTGGAATGATATTGTTTGAGATGTTCTTGTGCTTGTGCAAGAGGGAAGTTTAGTATTTTCAAGCTTTTCTCCATGCTGGAATGATGTTGTTCGAGATGTGCTTGTGTTTGTGAAAGAGGCAAAGCTAGCACACACTAGCTTTTCCTCACAATGGAATGATGTTATTCAAGAAGTTTTTTTGCTTATGGAAGACTGAAAGTTAGCATGCACTGCTTTTACCCCATAGAGGAATGATGTTGTTCGAGATGTGCTTATGCTTGTGCAAGAGAGAACGCTAGCACATGCTAGCTTTCCCCACAGTGGAATGATCTTGTTCGAGATGTGTATATGCTTGTGTATGAGGGAAAGCTAGCATGCGCTAGCTTTTCCCCATGGTAGGATGATGTTCGATATGCACAACACTAGAATGATGTTGTTCGAGATGGTCTTGTTCTTGTGCAAGAGAGAAAGGTAGCATGCGCTAGCTTTCCACCGTGGTGGAATGATGTTGTTCGAGATGCACTTGTACTTATGCAAGAGGGAAAGTTAACATGCACTAGCTTTCCTTAGTGGAGCAATGATGTTGTTTGAGATGTATTTGTGCTTGTGCAAGAGGGAAGTATCGCATGTTCAAGCTTTAATCCATGCTAGAATGATGTTGTTTGAGATGTGCTTGTTTTTGTGAAAGAGGGAAAGCTAACACACACTATCTTTTGCCCACAATGGAATGATGTTAATCAAGATGTGCTTGTGCCTCTGCAAGACTGAAAGTTAGCATGCACTATTTTTACCCCATGAAGGAATGATGTTGTTTGAGATGCGCTTGTGTTTGTGCAAGAGAGAAAGCTAGCACATGCTAGCTTACCCACATGGTGCGATGATTTTTGAGATGCGCTAGTGCTTGTGCAAGAGGGAAAACTAGCACATGCTAGCTTTCCCCTAGGTTGGAGTGATGTTGTTCAAGATGCGTTTGTGCTTGTGCTTATGAAAGAGGGAAAGCTAGCTTGCGTTATCTTTTTCCTATGGTGGAATCATGTTGTTCAAGATGTACTTGTGCTTGTGCAAGAGGGAAAGCTAGCATGAGCTAGCTTTCCCCAACGGTGGGATGATGTTGTCTGAGATGAGCTCGTGTTTTCCCATTAGGGAAAGCTAGCACAAGCTATAATTCCCCTAGATTGGGATGATATTGTCCAAGATGATCTTGTTCTTGTGCAAGAGGGAAAGCTAGCATGCACTAGATTCCCCCATGATGGGATGATGTTCGAGATGCACAACACTGGAAAACTAGTTCATGCTAACTTTCAGTCTTGTAGAAGCACAAGCACGTCTTGAATAATATCATTCCATTGTGGGGAAAAGCTAGCATGTGCTAGCTTCCCCTCTATCACAAACACAAGCACATCTCGAACAACATTATTCTATCATGGAGGAAAGATTGCACATGCTAAAATTCCCTCTCGCACAAGCACGCACTAGCTTTCCCCCATGGTAGGATGATGTTCGAGATGCACAACTAGTGGAATGATGTTGTTTGAGATGCACTTGTGCTTGTGTAAGAGGGAAGGCTAGCACGCGCTAGCTTTACCCCATGGTGGAATGATGTTGTTCGAGATGCACTTCTGATTGCGTAATAGGGAAAGCTAACATGTTTTAGCTTTCCTTGACGGTGGAATGATATTATTTGAGATGTGCTTGTGCTTGTGTGAGAGGGAAGTTTAGCATGTGCAAGCTTTCCTACATGCTAGAATGATGTTGTTTGAGATGTGTTTGTGTTTTTGAAAGAGGGAAAGCTAGTACAATCTAGATTTTCCCCATAATGGAATGATATTATTCAAGACGTGATTGTGCTTCTGCAAGACTGAAAGTTAGCATGCACTAGTTTTACCCCATGGAGGAATGATGTTGTTTGAGATGAGCTTGTTCTTGTGCAAGAGAGAAAGATTGCACATGCTAGCCTTCCCCCACAGTGGATTAATATTGTTCGACATGTGTATATTCTTGTGTAAGAGGAAAATCTAGCACACGCTAGCTTTTCCACATGGTAGGATGATGTTCGAGATGCACAACACTTGAATGATGTTGTTCGAGATGGTCTTGTTCTTGTGCAAGAGAGAAAGATAGTAGGAGGTAGCTTTACACCATGGTGGAATGATGTTGTTCGAGATTAACTTGTGCTTATGCAAGAGGGAAAGCTAACACGTGCTATCTTTACTTAACGGTGGAATGATATTGTTTGAGATGTTCTTGTGCTTGTGCAAGAGGGAGTTTTAGCATTTTCAAGCTTTACTCCATGCTGGAATGATGTTGTTCGAGATGTGCTTGTGTTTGTGAAAGAGGCAAAGCTAGCACACTCTATCTTTTCCTCACAATGGAATGATGTTATTCAAGAATTTTTTTTGCTTCTGGAAGACTGAAAGTTAGCATGCACTGCTTTTACCCCATAGAGGAATGATGTTGTTTGAGATGTGCTTATGCTTGTGCAAGAGAGAAAGCTAGCACATGCTAGCTTTCCCCCACAGTGGAATGATCTTGTTCGAGATGTGTATATGCTTGTGTATGAGGGAAAGATAGCATGCACTAGCTTTTCCCCATGGTAGGATGATGTTCGAGATGCACAACACAAGAATGATGTTGTTCGAGATGGTCTTGTTCTTGTGCAAGAGAGAAAGGTAGCATGCGCTAGCTTTCCACCATGGTGGAATGATGTTGTTCGATATGCACTTGTACTTATGCAAGAGGGAAAGCTAACACGCACTAGCTTTCCTTCGTGGAGCAAAGATGTTGTTTGAGATGTATTTGTGCTTGTGCAAGAGGGAAGTATCACATGTTCAAGCTTTAATCAATGCTAGAATGATGTTGTTCAAGATGTGCTTGTTTTTGTGAAAGAGGGAAAGCTGACACACACTATCTTTTGCCCACAATGGAATGATGTTATTCAAGATGTGCTTGTGCCTCTGCAAGACTGAAAGTTAGCATGCACTATTTTTACCCCATGAAGGAATGATGTTGTTTAAGATGCGCTTGTGTTTGTGCAAGAGAGAAAGCTAGCACACGCTAGCTTACCCACATGGTGGGATGATTTTTGAGATGCGCTAGTGCTTGTGCAAGAGGGAAAACTAGCACATGCTAGCTTTCCCCTAGGTTGGAGTGATGTTGTTCAAAATGCATTTGTGCTTGTGCTTATGAAAGAGTGAAAGATAGCTTGCGTTATCTTTTTCCTATGGTGGAATCATGTTGTTCAAGATGTACTTGTGCTTGTGCAAGAGGGAAAGCTAGCATGAGCTAGCTTTCCCCAACGGTGGGATGATGTTGTCTGAGATGAGCTCGTGTTTTCCCATTAGGGAAAGCTAGCACAAGCTATAAT
The DNA here is from genome assembly GCA_009831015.1 of Picea engelmannii. NCBI lineage: Eukaryota > Viridiplantae > Streptophyta > Pinopsida > Pinales > Pinaceae > Picea > Picea engelmannii. Next base: position 29,370 of record ML788945.1, read on the forward strand.
TCCCCTAGATTGGGATGATGTTGTCCAAGATGATCTTGTTCTTGTGCAAGAGGGAAAGCTAGCATGCACTAGCTTCCCCCATGATGGGATGATGTTCGAGATGCACAACACTGGAAAACTAGTTCATGCTAACTTTCAGTCTTGTAGAAGCACAAGCACGTCTTGAATAATATCATTCCATTGTGGGGAGAATCTAGCATGTGCTAGCTTCCCCTCTATCACAAACACAAGCACATCTCGAACAACATCATTCTATCATGGAGGAAAGCTTGCACATGCTAAACTTCCCTCTCGCACAAGCACTCACTAGCTTTCCCCCATGGTAGGATGATGTTCGAGATGCACAACTAGTGGAATGAGGTTGTTTGAGATGCACTTGTGCTTGTGTAAGAGGGAAGGCTAGCACGCACTAGCTTTACCCCATGGTGGAATGATGTTGTTCGAGATGCACTTATGATTGCGTAATAGGGAAAGCTAACACGTTTTAGCTTTCCCTGATGGTGGAATGATGTTATTCGAGATGTGCTTGTGCTTGTGTGAGAGGGAAGTTTATCATGTGAAAGCTTTCCTACATGTTAGAATGATGTTGTTTGAGATGTGTTTGTGTTTGTGAAAGAGGGAAAGATAGTACAATCTATCTTTTCCCCATAATGGAATGATATTATTCAAGACGTGCTTGTGCTTCTGCAAGACTGAAAGTTAGCATGCACTAGTTTTACCCCATGGAGGAATGATGTTGTTTGAGATGAGCTTGTTCTTGTGCAAGAGAGAAAGATTGCACACGCTAGCCTTCCCCCACAGTGGATTAATCTTTTTCGAGATGTGTATATTCTTGTGTAAGAGGGAAATCTAGCACACGCTATCTTTTCCACATGGTAGGATGATGTTCGAGATGCACACCACTGGAATGATGTTGTTCGAGATGGTCTTGTTCTTGTGCAAGAGAGAAAGCTAGTAGGAGATAGCTTTACACCATGGTGGAATGATGTTGTTCGAGATTAACTTGTGCTTATGCAAGAGGGAAAGCTAACACGTGCTATCTTTACTTAACGGTGGAATGATATTGTTTGAGATGTTATTGTGCTTGTGCAAGAGGGAAGTTTAGCATTTTCAATCTTTCCTCCATGCTGGAATGACGTTGTTCGACATGTGCTTGTGTTTGTGAAAGAGGCAAAGCTAGCACACACTAGCTTTTCCTCACAATGGAATGATGTTATTCAAGAAGTTTTTTTGCTTCTGGAAGACTGAAAGTTAGCATGCACTGCTTTTATCCCATAGAGGAATGATGTTGTTCGAGATGTGCTTATGCTTGTGCAAGAGAGAAAGCTAGCACATGCTAGCTTTCCCCCACAGTGGAATGATCTTGTTCGAGATGTGTATATGCTTGTGTATGAGGGAAAGCTAGCATGCACTAGCTTTTCCCCATGGTAGGATGATGTTCGAGATGCACAACACTAGAATGATGTTGTTCGAGATGGTCTTGTTCTTGTGCAAGAGAGAAAGGTAGCATGCGCTAGCTTTCCACCATGGTGGAATGATGTTGTTCGAGATGCACTTGTACTTATGCAAGAGGGAAAGCTAACACGCACTATCTTTCCTTAGTGGAGCAATGATGTTGTTTGAGATGTATTTGTGCTTGTGCAAGAGGGAAGTATCACATGTTCAAGCTTTAATCCATGCTAGAATGATGTTGTTCGAGATGTGCTTGTTTTTGTGAAAGAGGGAAAGCTAACACACACTATCTTTTGCCCACAATGGAATGATGTTATTCAAGATGTGTTTGTGCCTCTGCAAGACTGAAAGTTAGCATGCACTATTTTTACCCCATGAAGGAATGATGTTGTTTGAGATGTGCTTGTGTTTGTGCAAGAGAGAAAGCTAGCACACACTAGCTTACCCACATGGTGGGATGATTTTTGAGATGCGCTAGTGCTTGTGCAAGAGGGAAAACTAGCACATGCTAGCTT
>ML788945.1:46129-59111 GCA_009831015.1 Picea engelmannii
GTGGAGTATTGAGCAACATGTTTTCTCTTTTCTTGTCTCTTCTTCAAGTTTTCAGATTCTTTCTCGGTCCTGTGCAAAGAAGGTGTCTCTTTCTGTCTTGAAATCTTCTGAATTATCCTCTATAATTATGAGATTCTCCTTTTTTAATGGATGGATGAAACACGGCCTTTGAATTTAACCTAAATTTAATTGCATCTCTAGTGGAGTTTCTCCTTGGAAACTTAGGCACAATTGTTGGCTTTTTGCTCTATTTTTTTCCTTTTGCATTTCTCTTACTTGTAAATTTTTGTTTCTGCTTGACTGGAATCTGAACTAGGATCATATTATAATCCTCATCTTCATTAATTTCACTCTTTATATCTGGATTAGGAAATATGTCAATGTATTCATTTGTTCTAGACTTCTTTCCTCGACTAGTGGTAGCTTTCCTATGGTCTTTACCTACAGGAAAATCTCTAATAGTTTGTTGAGTTTGAAATTTTCTCTTGCTGGACCGAGTTACCCTAGCTACAGGTGCCAGGTGTCTCTTCTTTTATTAAAACTTCGATGGTTGGAGGAGTCTGTTTCTGTTTGGATGATTTCTTCCCCTTAACAGTTTTGGATTTAGTTGACTGTAAATCCGATTTTAAAGACTGGATTAACTACTCCCAAGATCTTTGGACTTCATTTAAGGATGAGACTACTAATGTTCTAATCAAAACCTGATGAAAGAGACTACTTTTTTTTGTAGTAGGATGAGATTGGACCCTCTTAGACATCTTGGATAAACTTTTTAACAGAATGTAACAACCCTGCTTAAATAGATGTATAGGATTATTAATTATAATTAATTTAATAATCTAACTATCCTAAAAGTTAGCTAAACAATAATTATTTCTTAAATAATATTAACTAATTAATTTTTATTAATTACTTGTTGATGTTTGTCAAGGATTAATTAATTATTAATTGACTCATTAATTAATTGAGTAAAGAATTAAAGGGGTTAATAAGCTTAATTTTTTAAAGACTTACGTATACGAGAGGGGATAGGACATTAAACATAAGGATAAGATATTAATAAGGGGATAAGATAAGATAATAAATACAAGGGGATAAGATAATAAATAAATGGATAAGGAAATTAATGAAATGGAGAGTTGATGAAGGGGGAATAAGACAGGGGAGAGTCTTACGGTGGAGGGCATTCTTTTGTGGGGAGGAAGCATTTTGGAGGAGGATTTTTATTTTTGGGGAGGAAGCATTTTGGAGGGGGACGGGAGTACTGGTTTCTTGGCTTGGATTTTCTGGTTCTGTGGTAGAATTCAACAATCTTTGAGTATCAATGCAGGGGGCACCGGGTTGCTAGGGGTTTTGGGCACAGGGGCCAGGATTCCTTTCGGTTTCCTGGAGCTAGGGAGTTGGACAGGTTGTTCCTAGCTGGCTGAGAGGTTAGTCAGTTTGGGAAGAGTTGGTCAGTGGCATCGAGCTAGGCAAGGCAGCAGCAGGAAGGACAATAAGACTAGCGAGAGTTAGCATCAGATCAAGGCATCAACAAAGCAGTAGGCTAGACAACCGAGTCAATGGAGAAGTTAGCATTAGGAAGAGGTAAATTTGTATTATTCGGTTAATTAATTCTTATTCTATTATGAAATTGTTGTTCATTAATTAATTTTAACATGCTTATATGTTGAATTGAAAGAAATTACTGAGTTTTCTGTGTACAAGGAGAAGTTTACTGTTTCAATTTATGGATTTAATAGAATTGAGTTAATTAGGTCTTTACACGGAAAATAAGGTAAGTTAAGAGGATACTCACCATTTATATGAATCAACAGTCTGATATGATAAATATAAACCAAGGAAAACCTGCCTTCACATATAATGTACTTGTGTATAATTAGTAAGGCAGTGTGCCATTATTTCCTTATCCAACTATGTGGTATACCCTTGCTCTAGTTAGGGTTTTGGTTTTGTTTCTCTAGAATTAGAAACTAGTTTACAAATTCAATGACCACATTCTCCTTCTTCCACCATATTTCTCCATACACTGGCAATCTACAAGCTTTAGCAATAGAATGTTTTGTCACATGCATCCGAATTTTTCCAACCACAGATTCAAAACTGTCAAAATTCTGTGCAAAAACCATTGAAATATGTTCATCATGCCCCTCGAACGTTGAGAATAAATAGAACCATCTAACATCCTTAAATTTATGTGCCATCTAAGGGAATGCTTCAAGCAACTATGTGCCTTCTAGTTCTTGTCTGATTATCTGGCCATTGCTTTTGGTTACCATACCACTGATATGACTTTGTAAACAGTTCTGAGAAGATTGATGGTTGAATCCTTGATTCTCGAGAGATGTTTAAAACCAAAAATTATTTCTTGATCTACAATCCCTGCATAAAATAACAAACATATTAAAATAGGAAGGTGATGATTTCATCCATGGTGATCGGATGTGTTGATTTGATTAATCCTTCGTATAATTTTTTATCATAAAAATAGCAACCCAAAATAGATCATAAATAAGTAGGCAGATCTTCCAATCATGATTTGAGCAGTTAGGACATGATCTGGGCAGGGTGGCGGATGCAAAACCATGATTATTCCTGATGTTGCGAGAATAATGTTATTCCTGCAACTCTTTTTCTGACTTGGCAAAATTTAAAAATTCAAATAATGAAATGACAAGTGATGTGACAAAATATTATCATATCGAATCCTAATCTTAAAAAACATTAAAAATCATTTAAAAAATGCAATAAAAATTGAAAAATAATATTTCAATCCAAGAGGTAAAAACAAAGTTTTCGATAGAAAATCATGAAAAATGAGAGAACAGGGACTAGGGATACTCACTTAATAAAAAACAAGGTTAGAGACATAACACTGGCTCCTTCTGGGTGTAAAGTTTCATAATGAAACTTTAAGAATTGTTGACCAAATCCTTTATATCCTTTTGATTCTGTTTATTTCCATGCTCTATCATCCTTTATTTAAAATCCAAAAATAACAACCAGAAAACTGGAAGTAGTCTTTCCATTGGGCTATGGAGTCCTTATTCTTGCATACTGAAAAACTTGACACTACTCTCATATTGTAAATTGATCTTCAAACTGAAACCAACATGCTCAAAAATAAATCTTGTTTATCTACCACTCCTATACAACTAACCAATCAGTTCCTTGATCAGGTTACATCAAACTTCAATGCAGCCATGAAAGCATTTGAATGACAAGATTGTATTATTCCTTGGAAGTAAATAAGAAAATGTATAAAAACTGATATGTTTGCAGTAAAAAATGAATGGGCAGCCCATACTTACAACTACAATTTTCTTTAATTCCAAATGTTGCAAAATTTTGAACCTCTGGAAGAACTGACTCCATGTAGGTGACTACTGGATCATATATAATATGAAAAAATTCCAGTTGATGAAAAAACCCAAACTTCTCCCTTGCAATTTCTATTGTATTTGGGAGACCATAATCCACTCGATTTCCTTGAAACAACACATGGACATCACTTGTTTTATGACAATGAACAACAACATCTTGGATAGGCTGATTTCCTTCATCTATTTCTCCAATATTAGATTCATACTCATCAAAAATAGGCTCACTGTTGCACAGGTCAATGAATACTGATGTGGAATTCTTCTCTTCTCCATTTTCATATACATCATATACAGGTTGACTATAAAAAAATTCTGAATTTTGAAATTCACAAAATTTGGTTTCATTATTCTCTTTAAAGAAAGAAAACAAAGGACCAACTTGGTCATTTGGAACAAAAAATTCATTATGATAATCCAATAAATTTGTTGTCATACTATCCATGACATTATCATCAAAAACATATTTAAAAACTTCTCCTTGAAAAGAAGAATGAGAGAAGGTTTCATGAATAATCAAATCTTCTTCATCATGACAGGATAGAGACTTTTGATTGATTTCAACTGGCAATGATAAAAAAAATTGTTCACCATCAATATAATCTTCAATAATTTCTTCACTAAAATACTGTCCTTCACAAATATTTCCAGTAGAAAAATCTTCACGAAGAGACCCATCCGAATGGCCATCAAAATTGTTAGGAGCATTATGAGAGCATTCCAAAATATCTTCTCTGATCTCATCACTAAAACCCTACTGAAATTTTTTGCGAAGAGATTTAAATTGCTCACAACAATCATTAAAGAGGCATTCGGTAAGATAAATCCTCTTACAAAATGAATGAAAAGAAACATGGAAATCATTTAATGATTAAATGTTGGAAACAAGAAGAGATCCGTACCATTTTCTCGCCTCTCCTTCCAAGGAGTACATAAACATCTTCAACAATACATCTTCATGATGAATATCAAGCTGGTCCATGTATTGATGAAAATCAATCAAGTGTTGTGTAGTATGATCGTGATCATGTCCTCTGAACCTCAGAAGGTAGTCTCCCCATTCATGCATAGTAGGAACAACATTTGGAAAACTAGGAATATCGAAGAAATCAAATGGAACAAACCTATGAACCAAAATGGCTTCCATAGCCTTTGACATCTCAGATCACTGGAGTTTCCAATGGATTCTTACTTCATGGATTCACTAGGTGAATGATACAGTCAGAAAAAATATCCAACTCATGTTCACCATCAAGAGCTAGAATTGATCGTTGTCATTCTCCCAGGGATAAATACTTTGTGTCTCTGTCCCTAACAATGACACCAAAAGATGTTAGGCCCTAAAGTTGCACTTGACTATGAGAGGGAAAGCTAGGGCATAATTAGGTTATTGCAATAGTATTTTTAAGTTTTTTCTGAATAGGATTTTAGAAAATGGTTGAAAGCTAGTTCAAGGATTCAAAATAAACACATAACTCAAATGTAAAACAAGAAAACATCCCATTGATTTAATAAATGGTAGTCAGGTCAATAGATCAAACAATAAGGTAAATAAAGAAGGAAATATATGAGAATATTCAATTTGGTAACCCCATATAGATTTCTTATTTCAAAATATCATTGAAAAACAAGAACATGTACTTGAAGGAAAACTTGATAATAAACTAAAACAACAAAGTTTTCACTATGTTACTTAAGATCAAGAAATCAAATGCATTGCAATAGAATAAATGACTTCAAGTAAGAAAAGAAATAGAATAAGATATGATAGAGGATCTAACCATCAACATGCCTTTTCCATTTAGTATCAATATGGAATATAAATTGTCTTACAGTGGATTTTTACAAAAAAGGTCCTTGAATGCCCAACTAATCACCCAAAGTTCTCCTTCTAAAGTGTTTATATAGAAACAATACAATAATTATCAAGATAAAAAAAATGGATCTGAAAACCTCCTCATCTATATTTAGTTTCTTATTTCAAATAATCAAGGAGAAGATTAAATCTGATCTCCAAGATGAATTTATGAGGTGGTTTGTCAACTGTTGTCCATGAGATTTTTTAGGAAAATAAATTTGGCAAATTCCTGAAAAATAGGGTCCAACAATATCTTCGTATCTCTCAAACGATGATATATGTGTAAAAACCGAGAGAGTATTTTTTGAAGGGGCCCTTTCCTAACAAAAACCTTGTTTTGTTTCCAAAAATTCATCTCTAATTGTTCTGCAACCTCACCCAAAATTAGTGACTAAAACATGAAATTATTTATTATGAAATCTCTCAAAAATAGACCTCAAATATAAATTTGAATCTCTTAAAATGTGATAGATGTGTAAAAACCGAGAGAGATTTTTGTGAAGGGGAATGTTAACAACAAAAACCTCTTTTAGTTTCCAAAAATTCATCTCTAGATGTTCTGCAACCTCTCCCAAAATTACTGACTAAAACAAGAAATTATTTATTGTGAAATCTCAGAAAAATAGGCCTCAAAGATAAATTTGAATATCTTAAAATGTGATAGTTGTGTAACAATAGAGAGATGTTTTTGTGAAGGGGATTGTTCCCAACAAAAACCTCTTTTTGTTCCAACGAATTCAACTCCAACTGTTTTGAAACCTCTCTTGAGGATAAAGACTAAAACAGGTAAAAAACAGAGTAGTTCTTGTAGCTTTTATGGTTCTGCAAAGAGATCATCTCTCTCATCATAAATTACATCTATACCTTTAAACACATATTCAGATATTGAATTTCATTTTGTGGTTTCTCTTGTAAGGTCTCTCCTAGAGTATTGAGCAACATGTTTTCTCTTTTCTTGTCTCTTCCTCAAGTTTTCATATTCTTTCTCAGTCCTATGCAAAGAAGGTGTCTCTGCCTATTTTTTCAATGTTTGTCTTGGAATATTCTGAATTATCCTCTATAATTATGAGATTCTCCTTTTTTAATGGACGGATGAAACATAGCCTTTGAAATTCACCTAAATTTAATTGTATCTCTAGTGGAGTTTCTCCTTAGGCACTTAGGCATAGGTGTTGGCTTTTTCCTCAGTTTTTTGCCTTTTGCATTTCTATTACTTGTAGATTTTTGTTTCTGCTTGATTGGAGTCTGAATTGGGCTCATAGTGTAATCATCATCTTCATTAATTTCTCACTTTATATATGGACTAAAAAATATGTCAATGTCTTCATTTGTTCTAGACTTCTTTCCTAGACTAGTGGTAGAATTCCCATGGTCTTCACATACAGGAAAATCTTCAATAGTTTGTTGAGTTTGCAATTTTCTCTTGTTGGCCTGAGTTACCCTAGCTATAGGTGCCAGGTGTCTCTTCTTTTATTAAAACTTCGGTGGCTGGAAAATTTTGCTTCTGTTTGGCTGATTTCTTCCCCTTGACAGTTTTGGATTTAGTTGACTGCAAATCTGGTTTTAAAGATCACTGGATTAACTACTCCCAAGATCTTTGGACTTCATTTAAGGATGAGACTACTAATGTTCTAATCAAAACTTGATGAAAGAGACTAATTTTTACTGTAGCAGGATGGTATTGGACCCTTTTAGACATCTTGGATAAAAATTTTAACAGAAAATAGGGTAAGTTAAGAGGATAATCACCATTTATATGAATCAACAGTCTGATATGATAAATATAAATCAAAGAAAATCTTCCTTCACATGTAATGCACCTATGTATAATTAGTAAGACAATGTGCCATTCTTTCCTTACCCAATTGTGTGGTATACCCTTGCTCCAGTTAGGGTTTTCCTTCTATGTAATTAGAAATTGGTTTACAAATTCCATGACCACATTCTCTTTATTCTACCATCTTTCTCCATACACTGGCAATCTGCAAGCTTTAGCAATAGAATGTTTTGTCACATGCATCAGAAGTTTTCCAACCACAGATTCAAAACCATCACAATTCTGTGAAAAACAATTGAAATATGTTCATCATGCCCCTAGAACGTTGAGAATAAATCGAACCATCCAACATCCTTAAATTTCCGCACCATCTTAGGGAATGCTTCAAGCAACTCTGTTCCTACTGTAAATTCTAACCTTGTACAATGTCTACTGTAAACAGATATTCAAAAAAGAACAAAAAAGATACAATGACAAATACAAAAACTACATAGAGATTTTTCCCCTGGAAACCCAAATCGGGAAAACCAGCACATATTATATTCATTCATTGTGTTACATTGTTTACAATACAATATACATATAGGAGCCAGTCGCATCCAAAACCCTAACCCAATGACCTGGATTAGTCCAAAACCCTAATTCCTTAATCAGAAATAGAAAACCATCGGCAAAATACATGTGCTGAAAAAACCACCTAAATACATGACTCATGCAAAGAATATAACACATACCCAACACCTACTGGTTTTAGTCTAATTATCTGGCCACTCTTTTTGGGTGCCATACTATTGATATGACTTTGTAGACAATTCTGAAAAGATTGATGGTTGAATCCTTGATTCCTAAGAGCTGTTTAAAACCATAAATTATTTCTTGATCTACAATCCCTGCATAAAATAAAAAACATACTAAAACATGAAGGTGATGATTTGATCCATGGTGATCGGATGTGTTTATTTGATGCAAGTATCGTGAGTACAGCTGAATCCTTCGTATAATTTCTTTATCATAAAAATAGCAACTCGAAATAGATCATAAAGAAGTAGGCATATATTCTAATCATGATTTGAACAGTTAGGACACGATCTGGGCAGGGTGGCGCATGAAAAACCATGATTATTCTAGACATTGTGGGAATAACACTATTCCTGCAACGCTTTTTCTAACTTGGCAAAATTTAAAAATTCAAATAATGAAACGACTAGTGATATGAAAAAAGATTATCATATCGAATCCTAATCTTTAAAAACATTAAAAATCATTTAAAAAATGCAATAAAAATTGAAAAATAATCTTCCAAGCCAAGAGGTAAACAATTTTTTTTTAATAGAAAATCATGAAAAAGGAGAGGACAGGGACTAGGAATACTCACTGAATCAAAAAAAAGGTTAGAGACTAACACCTACCATGCAAACTGCAAAAAGAGGTCTAATTGCGGATGTAGGATCCCAACCTTGCAAAGTTGAAGCAAACAAGAGAAAGCAACAAACAATAAACCAGTGAACAAGCACCAAGAGGTCCAACTGCAGCTACAAGACCTCAAATTTGTAAAGATGAATCAAACAAAAATAAGCACCATCCAACGAACCAATGAGCAAGCATCAACCATTGAGCCAATAATGTCAGTGAAGAACAATATTGCCCAAATTCATTGAAGACAAGATTGTATCCAAAAATCGGAGGAAAATGTATTGTAATAGGCATGTTAAGTAAACATTTAAGGCTGTGAGGCCTTTTAGGTAAAAATTTAAGGCTATGAGGACAATCCAAGGGCCTCCCACTGTGTAAACATTTAAGAAAGTTACAGTTTTCACAGTTGGGATTCCGCATCCACAATTGGAACTACACTTTTTCATTCTTCATTCACAGGTAAGTTTCAGTGCCATGGTTGCATCCCTATTCACTCTTTGTTATTTTCTATTTTGAGTTTGCAAGTAAGAATTTTTAATACTGGGAATGCCTGAGTCAAAATCCTCTTGCAAAACATATTTTTATGTGACTAATATGACCAGAGAAACATGAGTGTAATGTTGTCTTGGTCTTGTTCTTGAAGGTCAATGTTCGATACATAACCCACTTCTATCGTAGCCATAGTGACATATAAAAAAGGAAATAGAATTTTCTCGTGATATTTTATGTTTCTAAAAACCATACGTTTGGTGCATTTATTTCAGATTGTTCCTCATATTTTTTTTGCATTGCTATTTTCCAATGAGCTACGGTTTGATTTCCAGGACATGGAAGTGGGCACATGTGATTGGAAGGGAACGACTTGAAGAAAATGCACCAAACGTATGGTTTTCGAGAAGAGAAAATATGAGGAGAACATTTGGTTTCCTTTTTTATATGTCATTATGGTTGCAATAGAGGTGGGTTATGTGTCCATCATTGACATTCAAAGGGGAATAAGAAGTTTTGGAAGGGAACATCCTGGAAAAAAATGCACCAAACGTATGGTTTCCAAGAACAAAAAAAATGAAGAGAAAATTCGATATCCTTTTTTATATGTCACTACGGATGCGATAGAGATGGGTTCTGTGTCAAACATTGGCGTTCAAGAACAATATCAAGACAACATTACACTCATGTTTCTCTGGTTGTAGTAGTCACATACAAAGATGTTCTATAAGAGGATTTTGACTCAAGACATTCCTAGTATTGAAAATGTTTACTTGCAAACTGGAAATAACAAACAACGAATAGGAAGGAAACCATGGCACTGGAACTTACCCATGAATGGGGAACGACAGAAGTGCAGTTCCAATCGTGGATGCATAATCCCGACAGTGCAAAGTGCAACAACATGTTCAACTGTGGATGCAAGACATCAACCTTGCAAAGTTGAAGCAAACAAGAGAAAGCAACAAACAAAAAACCAGTGAACAAGCACCAAGAGGTCCAACTACAACTAGAGGACCTCAACTTTGCAAAGTTGAATCAAACAACAATAATCAACATCCAACGAACCAACCAGCAAGCATCAGTGAACCAGTAATGCCGGTGAAGAACAATATTGCCCATATTACAATATTGTATAAAACAAATTCGAGGAAAATGTATTGTAACATGCCTGTTAAGTAAATATTTAAGGCTCCGAGGTCTATCAGGTAAACCTTTAAAGCTGTCAGAACCATCCAAGGACCTCACACTACCTAAACATTTAAGAAAGAATGAAGTACTCAAAACTTTGAATATCATGACATATATGATTTTTTTATTAAATAAAATATAATAGAGATTATGCAAAAATATTTAGTCAAAGGACAAACTAATATGAAATCAACTAAGTATGGATCACTATAGTCCCTTTACACCTTAAATAGGGACTAATAAAATTCTACTCTATTAATTTGTAAAAACTTTTTATATTTACAAACCAATACAACAAAAAACTATAATAAGATTCTAAACGAGAACAACAAAAAACAATTGAGGAATCAAAAGCGTCCTCTTGGCCGAATGGCTCGATATCTATTTTTAACAATAGAGATAAAATATGATCATGCCAGTTTCAAAATCCAGAGTGATTTGCAGATTCTAATTGGAAAAACATCTAAGCATATTAGTTGCATATGTGGAAAATATTCTCAATATTTAATTGTAAAAAGAAAAAGAAAAAAAAAAAAACACTTATGATCTTTAATAACAAAGAAATTGTTATTATGATCTTTCAAACGTTGAGGCATATTAATAAAGAAAGTCATGCATGGATTTTGATATGGATGGATCACAGGATAATAAATGAAAACTATTTTTGGAGAGATGCCAAAGTAGAGGGCAGAGTTATCTAATTTGTGCAACTCACTTCTCTATTTTTCTTTCTTTTATAAATTCATATTTAATTTATTCATATTCCATATAAATTCAAATAAGAAATGAGCCATTTCCTACTACTTCCCTATAATCGGGCATACCAAAAACGATTTTAGAATCCAATTTTTTTTTTGGTTTTGAAAGTAGAATGTGGACCATTTGGTTTGAATTATATTGCATACGAACACTTTAAAGAACTAAGTTGAAAATATATGTTGTTCAAGTTGTATTGTCTGAATTATGGACAAAATTGTGTTAGAAAAATATTAGACCGCCAATAAAATGATAACTATCATTAACCTTAGAGTAGCATAGCATGGTGGCACCCTATTCCTTTATTATTAATGTTGAAGATTGGGAATATCAATATAATTTTAAAATAATATACATTATTTATTTGGTTGTATTAATCTAAACAGGTAGACCAATTATTCTGAAATCTTCTACTTAATTTAAAAAAATAAATATTTTAAAGGAAAACATAGTAAAGGAAGAGCTCCATGATCATGTGTAAAAACATAGTAAAGGAAAACAAAAAGTTAGTAAGGTGGAGCGGAAGGACGGACGGACGACGCCTCACTCCTCGATCAACCACATTTTATGCAAATTAATTTTTTTTAATCATTTAAATGCGGTAATTATATATCTTTACAATAATTTTATAATGTGATTAGGTAAATGTAAAAAAGTAAACAGGTTAACTGATGCCTTCAGGTAAAAAATTATTGATTTGGGAGGACTACTAAGAATATGCCAGCGTCTTCAATGCCTAGCCATCTGATTAGAATTTAAGGTTAAAAGATCATTAATTGTGTCCATAGCTCCATTGCCAATAGGTATATGCCTTTAGGCGTAAATATGACTTAAAATAAAATTGTATTTTATATTAGTAATATTGAAAATAACTGTTTTTGTTTAGTTGTTCTACTAAATGGTTTTTTTCTCTGGAATCGAGCATATAAATTTTCACAAATCACTATTTTTGTTGTTTAAAACTCATTTCTGAATAGAGAAATGGATTTAGCATGTTGAAAAACTTATGAGACACTTAGATTATACATCTACAAATCTAACAATTTCTCACCAGATTTGCTACAAATATCCCCTAAAAAATCCCTGTCACGGCTGGAGAACCTAGAGAACCCCTAAAGGGTTCCATTCAGAACAAGAGTGAATTTGATATGGTTTTTAGGGTTGTTGTGCATATCTGGCCTATCTAGATATGGTTATTAGGGTTGTTGTGCATATCTGGCCTATCAAAATCAGCAACACCTCTGGAGCATTTCATAGCTTTATGGTGGCCAATATCTAGCTTACCCAGCGGCATTGAAGTGTAGATGGATTTATGGTTATCTAGTTTGCTACACAACATTGAAGTCCTAGATAAATTTAGGATTTAAAAAGTGGATTTTGGTTATAAAATCTGAAAATAATTCAAGTTCTAAGACCTATAATTCACCTACTACATTATTCAACACTGCATAGTATTATTCAATACTACATAGCAAGTTGAATGGATATTACTCTCTTGGCTTCTTCAATAATAACAGTATTTATAGGGGTATTACATCTCCTGACTTCTAATTTTTTTAGTAGTGACCAGATATACACAACAACCCTAATAATGTTGGAATATGTAATTTCTACCGGCATTTAATTCAGAACCTTCTACTCAACCACCGATCAACCACCAACACTGTTCATCCACCGCCTCTTGTAAACATTCCTGAATCTTCCACCGACATTCTAGACTGTCTCGAGAGCCTCCAGAAGGTTCTTCTCCGTCTATAAAATAAAGCATTGTAACCATTTTGCTGTGTGCTCAATAAAATCGCGCCTTTTGCTGTGTATATTTATGTGTTTTATTTGCCTCTGCCCACACAGCGTGGTATCAGAGCGAGGTGAGCAAATTGTTGTGATAGTTTGAGAGGAAGCCGCAGCTTCCAGTAAGAGTTCATGAGAGCTAGTTTTTCTGTGAGAGTTGAGTTCCAGCATAGCTTGAGATCCATAGCAAACATCTTCCAGGAGAGCCGTGAGGAAGAGCCGTGCGTTGAAGAAAAGAGCCGTGCGCTGAAGAAAGAGTCGTTGTGCTCTGAAAAGAAAGCCGCTGGACTGCAGAACTGCCGCCGATTTGCTTCCAAGATAATAAGG
>ML788945.1:89841-117261 GCA_009831015.1 Picea engelmannii
CAGGCCAAGTACAAAGCGAGACATGACAAGCATCGTGTTGATCACAGTTTCGAAGTTGGTGATGAAGTGTGGCTTTACATCAGCAAGGAGAGTCTTAAAGGAGAAGGTAAAAAGTTGAAACCAATTCGATATGGTCCCTTCAATATTTTCGACAAGATTGGTAACAATGCTTTTCGTTTAGATTTGCCTCCATATATGCAGATGTATGCAGTTGTTAATGTTGAGAATTTGAAGTTGTATGAGCCTCCATTAATTGATGATCAAGGAGAGAATGTTCAGATTCCTTCCATAGATGATTTTTCTCCAGAGTATCTAACAGAACTGCAGGAAGACACCATACTTGACAGGAGAATGCGAACTTCAAAGCGAGGAAATGTGGAGTATTTGCGAGTTGGTCTTAAAGGGACAAATCCAAGCAAGGCCAAGTGGATTGAGGTTGGAAGGGTGAGGAAACTATACCCTCATATTCACATATATTGAGATAGTCTTTTGGAGGTCCAAAAGCTTCCCAATGGGGAGGTGTGATAAGGGGATCAAATTTTGCTCAATTTTCAAAGTGCTCGGAATGCAACGAAAATAGTGCCATTGTGTTCGTCTCGTCTTCCTGATTCCAGCGGTATATTTACTTTCTCAAACGGAGTCCGTATGGAGAAGATATCGCGATCTGTTCGCCAAGGCAAACAGGAAAAATTTTTGGATGCTGACTGTACCTGTCCGTACAGTCTGTACCGTGACGTGGCAGGGCCATACGACTGTACGATGGTGACGTGGAAGGTTTTTGTTGGTTTCCGGATGGAGAATAGAAAGTTGACACGTGTCCAGTTGGTGGCGAATAATAAGGAGACACGTGGCCCAATCCATCGGCGCCACGTGTCCCCCATTTGTTTGGTTCATATTGCTATATAAAATGTAATGGGAGTCTGTGGGGTTTGACCCCGGGACCTCCCCCCACATGTAAACCTTTATATAACCATCCGACCAATGCGCCCATGACATGTGACTTAACATATAACCAAACACAATTGTTATAAATTCGTTGCAATATATGAATGGGCGGGGGTCGGGCCGGGGTCGGGCCGGGGCTTAGCCCTGGCCCATGGTTATTTGAAATGATATATGACCATGTTGTAAGGCCCAACGAATGGCAAGGATATAACCAAAGTTTGTATATTGTATTGTGTTCACATATATATATACCGTTGTGTATTAGCGTAGGGTTGAAACATAACCCGTGAGTTTTGTATTTAACCAATGGTTTAACACGCACGGGAGTTCCAACGATTATGGTGGTTTAACCACTTGTTTGCCTAGCCCAAGGTTCCATGCGCCATGTGCCCAGGTGCCAAGGCAATTAGGGGCTGGCGCGCCCTTAGCCGTCCTATGGTTTGCACCGTTGGCACAGTTTCACCCGGTGATGGGTTTTTGTGCTTAAATGAGCGTGTGAGCCAGGTTTGTTCAAGGGAGGTACGAATTGTAGAACTAGAGACAACAAGCTTGGAGAAGAAGACTTCCAGGAGGCCTATTTTTCTCATTTTTCGACCGATTGAGGTGCCGAAAGAGCCCAGACAGGGGTGTTGGGACGCTGGGAAGCCATTGGAGTAGTCGGTTTGACAATTTGAGCATTGTAAGACATGTTTTTGAGCACTTTTTGAGAAATTAATAATAATGATCCATTGGAAGCTGGACCAGGAGATGTAGCCCAGGAGAGGGGTGAACTCCTTTATCAATTGCTATGCACATGTGTTTATGTTCAATGTTTACGCTGCTGTCTAAGTGTAGTTTGCATAAGTAATCCTTAATTTATGTGTTGCAAATTGATCATGTTGCTTTAAACATATAACATTTTCACTTGCAATATATTTTCAAGTTTTTCAAGTCTTCTTCATTTTTAGATCAATGATATGGTGTTGGAACATGTTTTTTCTTGATGCATGATCTGGTACAGGTTTGGTACATGGTATAGTATAGGTTTTGGTACATGATTGATGCTTGATTTGGTACAGGTTTGGTACATGTTTGGTACACGATATGGTACAGGTTTGGTACATGGTTGAGACACATCTTGTGATGGTATGTTGGTGATGTTGGTACATGCTTGGTAGAGGCATGTGTTGGTGATGTTGATCATCTTGTTGAGAGGTGCTCTTAGTGATCGTGGATTTGGTTTCATTGATGTAGAGTATCGGTGATAGTGACAAGTTGACAACGACAGGTTGATATGATAGATTGACAATTATAGGTTGATGTGACAATGATAGTGATAGTGACAGTGGTAGTGAAAGTGATAGTGGTAGTGATTGTGTAACTGACAGTTGGTCTACACTTATATTTTAGGGAGGTAGGGCGGGGCAAGGAAAAGGGGTTGTAGTCTCATTCCAGTTGGAGCCATAGAATCAAGGTGTTGGAGCTTCATTCAGGTTCGAGCCTGAGAATCATGGGGTTGTAGCTTCTTTCTGGTTAGAGCCAGAGAATTCAGGGAGTTGTAGCTTCCTTCATGTTTGAGCCTGAAAATCAAGGAGTTGTATCCTCCTTCTGGTTAGGGCCATATAATTCAGGTAGTTGTAACTTCCTTCAGGTTGGAGCTTGGAAATAGGGGGTCATAGCCTCCTTCTAGTTGTAGCTGGAGAATTGGGAAGTTGGTGCTTTCATTGAATTTATTCTTTGATATATAAGAAATAATTCCATGGTTTTCTTATGTTTGGGTTTCCACGTAAATTTTGATGTATTGTGTACTTGATATGATGTTTTTTATGTGATGGTACTTATGTTTATATGCTCATGATATACTGATGATATCTTGTTGATTAAGTTGAAGTTTATATATTGTGGTTAAAAGTAGGTATTCTAGCACAGACAACACATGTATATAGATTCTCACTTCCACATATCTTTGGGTAGATTGGAAGTCCCCTAGGTATACCCGAAACCAGCACTAGATAAAATTATTATCCATATTCTTTCTATAGTAGATTAAGAACAACACTCAGAGAGATCACTCTCTAGTACCTAGGTAGTTGGGTTGTATCACTAAGGGCATGGTTTAGATTACTTATTTAGTGTATTTTTAGACCCCACAAGTATATCAAAGATATATAGCACCTAACATTCCTCTATCTTTAGGACCCTTCAATCCCTAGCCTCAATAGTCAATGAGAAAAATTCCTACATCTCTACATCCAAAAGAAATTTGGATATTTTTTCATTTCAGTGATAATCATCCAATAATAATACTCCCATAGGAGTATTACTCCCCCCCAAAAAGGAGTCTAGTTCCTACCAACACCAATGTGGGATACCTATCTAAAAGCATTCCTTGAATCATGTTCATCACCTCAGTATACCCCTTGAGTAATGTTTTTCATTGACTCACTAATACATTGTTATGGGTATATCTCTAAAGACTTCTCTCAAGCCACTAGTTGAAGTGAGCTAAGTCATGCTTAATCTTTTGATGGAATATCAAGTGGTTCCATGGTCCATAATAACAACATGAAAACTACTAAGAACTAACCCCAATACCTATACACCAAGCACGAATATATTGACACCATGTATCTTAACCTTCAGTTTTCATTCAATTAGCTTTATGTAAAGGTTGACAACAAACATTGCAAAGTCCTACAAGTGTTGGTATCTACATGTTCACACTTGGGTATAGATATGATAGATCCACACATCAATCCTACTAAGGATGAATTCTCAACACATCTAGAACATGACACTGACACTGAAAAACACTAAGAACCAACCCCAATACCTACACACCAAGCATAAATAGATTGACACCAAGGTTTCTAAACTTGAGTATCCATTCAATTATCTTTATATAAAGGTTGAAAACAAACATTCAAGATTCATACAAGTGTTGGGATCTATATCTTCACACATGGGTATAGATATGATAAATACACACATCGACCCTACAAAGGATGAATGCTCAGCACATGAAGAACATGACATTGACACACTCTTTTAGGATTTCCATCACTCGCCATTTTAGGATCAAAATTCATGGCATCACTTTCCTAAGGTCAACATGAACAAGTTTGATTTTTTTGATACATGTAGTTGGATTACCTGGATAGAAAACCATTTCTCTCCATGGAATTATTGATGACCTACATAAATTAAAACTAGGATTCTTATATTTGGATGCAAAATGTTGGAAATGGTGGCAATAATATAACAAATAGTATGGAGGATACATTGCTTGGACCCAATTTGTAAAATTTACTTATGCTCGTTTTGAACATGACACTCAGTATCTAGGAATACTGACAAAATTACACCAAATAGGCACATCCATTGGCTATATTGCACCCTTTGTGAAATTAGGAATCCATATAGAAAGTCTATCTAATTCATTTTTTGAGGAATGTTTCACTGGTGGTCCCAAGGAGGAAATTATAGAAACATGTTATGATGCAACACCCAAACACATAGTTTGAAGCTTGTGATAGAGCTAAGGAATATGAGATGGTGATCAATGCCCAAACCCAAAAATCTTCATTCCCTACTCACACTAGCCCTCCCGTGGACACTACCTTGAGATCCTCCACCTCTCGTCCATTAAGAATCCAAAAGTTGTCTCTCGAAGAGATGGAAGAATATGAATGCCTCAACTTTTTCTATAATTTTGATGAGAATTATTTCAAAGGGAACAAATGCAAACAACACTTGAATTATTTCAAATGCATGTATCTATACAAGACTACTTAGAATATATTCCTACTGAAGATACTACTGAACCAAATATGAAGACACCACCCCTCCCATGAACAATGAAATTCCCTTGCAAGCTCTTTCTTAGGAACCCAAATTTATCTACATTACCTATTAGGTTTCTCAATTCCCCAAACCTTGAAATTGATTGGATACATAAAGTACCACAAAGTGATTGTCTTTATTAACAGTGGAAACACCCACAATTTTATTCATAGGAGAGTGGTGTAAGAAACCCATTCTTATGTCCATTCCATATACAATTTTCAAATTATGATAGACAATGATGGTATGATGAAATGTGGGGGAATGTGTGAAGATGTGAAACTATAGATTAGTGAATATCATCTCACATGTTTGTTATTGACATGGGTGGTTGTGATATAGTTCTTATGTAACATCACCCCTTTAACATCACAAAAGAAATCTAGTTTAATGTAGTAGTAGTAGTAATAGTAGTATATATGTATATAATCAACTAACATGAATACTAACTAAGTCAGTATGACAGATACTCTTACACATAATTGGAGAATGAGATAACCATAACATAAAAATTTCATATAACATCAATAGTTCGTGTAGTGTACATTATTAGTATTATATCTCAGAGAGAAAAAGTATGTAATATCTTGTAACAACCTTCTTTTGTTTAATTTCTTAAAACAAACAAAGCCATCATCAGATTACACAAGATTTTCAAGGCAACAACATCTACCCCAATCCTACCCTGCAAGGTTAGGACCTTCAAGACACATAATTGGCGTTGAAGTCGAGGATTCTTCCGATCGATTTTGACCATTTAAGGTCTCGGGAATGGTAGTCATTCTATCTATTACCCACTCACTTCTATACTAAAATTTAAACACAATTTATCTAATAAAATAAATGCAAATACTAGTAAAATTACAATTCATCATCGAGATTTTCCATTTCCAATAATCACATTAATGATATACAAAACTAACTTCAGATATTTGATTTAGATCTAATTAAAAATTCTAAATAAAAATATAATACTTCTTTATCCACAAATTTACATCTAGATGAAAGTACCTCCAATCATTTATGTCCTTACTTATTATTGAATTATATAAATTTTAATGATTATCAATACATGTTTACATACTTTAACAAGTTATGCATAATAATGTCCTTAAGATAACAAACTTTTGATTAAACAAAAAAATATATGACTAAAGACAAAAGATTTAGTCCTATCAACATTCAATAAAAACTCAATATAATAAAAATAATATATATATATATATATATATATATATATATATATATATATATATATATATATAATCTTTCATTTCCATTAACTAAAAGATAATATTTTACCCAAATAATCTATGTTTAAGAGAATTGATACTAACATTCGCATATACCAATACTTTAATGTCTAGACCAGTCAACGTAAAGTTGTCATTGTGAAATGGCATATCCATTTATTTTTGTAAGGATTCATTAATCGCCCTTCTAATAATTATTTAATTCCCAACGATTTTCTATGTAACTGCTTGAGTGTTCCTTCTTTGAAATTAAGATTTGTTTTATAATTGCATAAATATATGAACTATTTATTGTCTCTTCTCCCTAGAATTGACATTCAAATAACCAGTCAAATACAATTCCCTAGTATTAGAAAAGTTTAGAGATCATAGAAAAGTTTAGAGATCAAAGGGGAAACCTTCAATCGAAAATTTTATTAGTTATAATTTTTTTTATACGGATCTACAATCAAACTAGAACGACAACCAAAAGTCAACAAACTCAGTTAATAATCAATCTAAGAACGATGAAAAGATTAACCAATTGATCATTGATGTACTTGACAGTAAAGTAAAGGTTTTCCTTCCATTGGAGCTTTTGAAAACAAAATAAGAGGAATAAAATAAAAACCTTGTCATAGCAAATTGATAAATAAAAATTTCAAATAGAAGGTTATTGTTATAACAAGATTTGTCTTACTCCATGCAATTTGTCCAGAAAGTCTTTTCCACATCTCTATGTAGACTTGAAGTCCTTTTTTGCAATTCTTATATCTAAAAAGAATATTTTTTCCACATATATGTGCCCTAACAGGTATACAACATGCGTATACGTAGGTTGCACCATTACAACCCACATACATCGGGTTTTGTGCCCAAAATTAAAAATGGTGTCGGGTTTCAATGTCACGTCACGAGATCCATGATCCTTAACCTTCCATATACTGGAAACGTTCTGACTCGGCCCTTCAGTTCTATTTGAAGGCTATAAATGGACCATATCCAAGCCGTGGAGAAAGGGAGAAGAATTCAACTTTGAGAGCCAAGTTACTCTGGAGAAATTATTCACTTCAGATTGAGTCTAAATCCCTTTGTCCTTTTAAGTATGAACACATTGTTCATCCCCCATGATCTTCCCTATTTGATGGAGAACCTCATTGTCTCTCTTATATGAGTTTGTCTTTGTAATGCAGGAGAATCTTTCCACCTCAACATGTGTCAGCGATCCAACACATCAACGCGCATTCAAGAAAGGGAGAGATGCACCAACCCTTTCGTTTTCCCCCTAAATTTTAAAACTTCACTGTAATAAATTGTAGTTAATTGATGTAAGGCTTGTGTAGAGCCAAGTTGTTCCTTTGTACAGGCCGAGTGTTAAATCGCCTATAATAGGCTCGAGTTGGACAGATATTGAGCATTGCCTCAAATATGGAAATGCACATTTTCATTGAATGTAATTAAGTCTCAGTAGATAGGTGTTGTAATTGTGATAGGATACCACTAAGGTAGCTTGGAGGGAAAGATCGTTGCGCTCCCTCTTGTATAGATCGATGTAATGTATGCTCGAGGCTAGTTCTTGAGACACTATTGAAGTTTGATTGTAAATCATTGTAATCCAAGGAGAGAAGAGAGTTGATACTATGTTGCAGTCCAGCCTGCACATATTGTAATCAAGCATTCAAATATTAATACAAACATGTAGTTTTCGTGCATTTGATTCTCGGTATGTTATATGGGTGTTTTATGAATGTATTTGAATGGTTACTATGTGTACTTATGAATGTTGTAGATGTAATAAAATGTTTCATTTACAGTAGAAGGATAAAATTCCCTATCTTTGTATGATTTTACAGAAAGTTCTAGGTTATTTTAGGCTAGTGCAAGGAGTGCATGACAGAGCGTTGGAACCTATGTAGCTAGCGCAAGGAGTTCACATATAAATTATGATTCATGTTCATAAGAGAATGTGTCAGGTGGGTAGACCAAAATGATTTCAAACTCAGGAGGAGCCTCAGAGTTACTGAACAATCTAGAAGAAAGTCTGTGTAGGAAAAAGCACAACCAGAGTTGTTGAATACTCTAATAGGATCTACAAAGTGTGCATTGAGTAGGTGCAAGGAGTGCACAAGAGAACTCTATTTAGATTTATGTGAGAGAAGAGTGTCAAGTAAGACACCCGATAGTTGTTGAACACTCTGGTACCTAAATGAAGGAGGAGAACCAGATTTGTTGAACACTCCAGGGAAGATCTCAGCAAGTGTGCATTGAGTAGGGGAGAATAATGCATCAGTGATCCCAAAGGGTTCAGGACTCAAGAAAATACTTGTGCAAAGTGTGCATCAAGCCAACACTTAGACTAGTTTTGAGAAGGTCTCAAGAGAGACAAGCGCAATGAGTGTGCTAAAGGTAAAGTATTTCAGACTTTACAAAACTCAGGAGGAGTAGTGAAATTGTACACAAAGGCTCTGCAAGACATGTAGAGTCCAAGGACCCTCACAGGTTTGAATTATGAATATAACACATAGTTCGCACAAGGGTGAATTTATTCCTAGTTTGGAAGCTTAGGAGGAAGAGCGTTGAGTTTCCAGGAGGGAACCAGAAGTCTTCAAAAGAAGTAGAGGGCCAAGACCCTTAGGAGTTTGAGCACATTTCGAAGCTAAGGAGAGAAGCAGCGCAGGTTTGCACAAAGGAAAACTTACTTCATGTTCCAAAACATATGAGGTGGAGAACAAGTCGAGACCCTAAGCAGTCAAGCTCACAGGAGGATCAAACGTCACGGATTTTGAATCTTTTTAAAATCCCCCATCGGAGGGGAGGAGTATAGGCAATGGAGGAAAATCTACAGGCATCATTGGATCGGCCACCAGGAGAAATATGGACTCTTAGATCTACGTTCAGGCAAGCGAAGGAAAGAGACAAAAAATCCCTTTAAGGGAAGAGATTTAAGGAAGCATCGATGAATATCTAAGCGAGAGATGCGCTGAGAGTTGATGACCATCAGACCTGGGATAGTTGCAGGAAGGATAATCATTAAGACCTTCAACACCTCATGTGTTCGAGGTTCAAAAGGTGTACAGAGAGATGGAATCATCGAAGCCTCAAAGTATCAAATCCATCATGACCATTTATTCCACGGTGGATAAGTGTCAACAGATCGAGAGGTTCAGGAGACTAGAGCCTAGGAGATTTACAAAGAGTAGAAGGCCATTTTGTCGAAGTCTTGATTGTCTAAAGTAGATAATGACCATCGAATCCTGAGGACGCATGGCATGCTATTAGGTGTTTGTGGGTTCTTTGTTTGGGAGGAACAACACCAAGAAGGATTAGGGAGTGTCAAAGTGGTTGGGGGCCCGAAGGGTCGAAGCTCCACCAACCATAAATCTGTTGTGGAGACGCATTAGAAGATCTCCTTGCTTGGAGGTTTGGTACTTCGATAGAGAAACCAAGGGGGGAGTGTTGACCACAATGAACTAAATCCTAGAGGGGTAGACACCTATATCTGACCGTCGATTCAGAGGTAGACACGTGGATCAATCCCATGAATTTGGAGGCACAACACTTTGGGGACTTGGAGAAGTACCAGGTGTAGAGAGCCCTAAAGCACCAAATGCATAGCACCTTGTGGGTTAAGTCCTAGGTCAACACTCAAGGTCATATGAGGAAAGGGGCCTAGTGAAGGGGGACTAGTGCCTGTGTGTTTTCAAATTTTTAAAAGGGATAATGGGATCAAAAAATGTTCATGGGTCTTGGAAAACCTGCACGGGGAGCTAAAGGGGAACTATGTAAACTTGTTTGGGGTTCCAGCAGGGTCCCTAAGATTCGATCTGACTCGAGATTCAAACGATCCTTAGACCGGGAGGTCAATGGACTCTGGGAGAGGCAGGGGGTCTGCATCACTTTGGTGGAGGATTGAATTGATGGAGGCCCAACAGGAAGGGACTTAGTTTCTCGGTTATGAATGTGCTGACATGAAATTTTGTCATTCATACACTTATGTTGATTACATTTTAATAGAAATACTCTTTTCTTATCCAATTAATGTCTCACAAATATTTGAATTATTATTCCATGGGCATATTTGTTATGAATATTGATGGATTATGTTATTATATGTGCTAACTTTATATATTATCACCATATTCTTGTGTATATTTCTTGTTGAGAACAATTTGCAGGTGTATAGATTTGGGTCAAGTGATCAACGGTGGACTTCATCGAACATCTGGACAAGGTAGGCTCTTTATCT
Organism: Picea engelmannii; assembly: GCA_009831015.1. Taxonomy (NCBI): domain Eukaryota; kingdom Viridiplantae; phylum Streptophyta; class Pinopsida; order Pinales; family Pinaceae; genus Picea; species Picea engelmannii. Next base: position 100,087 of record ML788945.1, read on the forward strand.
TGTCTTGATAGCATATTTTTTTATATAGCATACTTGATATTAGAGTTTATTTATGTAGTCATTTTCGTTTGTTGTGGTTTACCCCATGCCATAGAGTTATTTTCCTCGTAACATAATTAGTGAACATATTGGGGAGGGAATCTTCTTTTCGGGGTTTGGAGTGTTTTTCTCCTTTGATTTCTCTCAATTATCTTGAGTTTCCCGTCATTTAATTGCTTGAAAACCCATTTTCATTTTGAGTTTGAGTTTCTTGGCCTTATCCTTAACCTAGCAGTGTTTCAATACATATACACGGGCTTTCCCTTGATAGACAGACACATACATGAGTTGTCATTCTGCAAGGGGTGTATATACGTGTTTTTGTCGTGAACAATCGCGTACATCATCCTTGTTTGCTTGATTGCTAAGTTTGGTGTTTTTCGGGTAAGTTTTGATTGTTGTCGAATCTTCTTGGGTCTCTGACATGATTGCTAAGTTCTCACATAGTGATAGGAAACATTTATTTGGTTGAATTTTTGGGTAGTATTTCCTTCTCATTATTTTTGTTTCATTGGTTGTCCTTGCATCTTGGGATGGGTGTTTGCTTCTTGATATCCTGCCTAGTTTTTCATTTTTTTGTTAAAGTAGGGTTTATATATCAAGTTGTTGTTCAGTCCTTGCATTTTCATTTCCTTTATATTGAAAATACAAAAAAATACACATTTTGCATCATGGCATTTGATCTTTTGGGTTCTTATCATTGATTTTGATATATGTATGGAAATATTACATCTTATTTTGAAATCGTAGAGTTGAATTGAAAATTTCATTTTGAAAAAAGATTATCATTTGTTAAGAATTGAAGTTAGTAATTTGCATTGTATTCATATTCATTTTTTCTACTTGCTGAATCATAACATCATTAGTTTCACGACCACCTATTTTGAGTAAACAAATCCACTAAAAGTAACGCTGATAAATTTAAAATTGTTTAGAAAAAATTTTATTTTTCAGGGTGCACAAACTAGATTAAGATTTAGAGCCTTGGAATAGGATTTTGTGAGTAAACTTCTCCAAGGATATTAATCTCAACATATATGTCTGAATAAGGGAGTGGTGAAATCCATTGTATAATTGGTGACGTCAGGAGGCTCCACTCACACCGAAGTTAATCATGAGGTTGAGCGAATTTGGTTGAGGAGATATCCCTCCAATAACTTCTTAGGGTTAGAGATATTTCTAGGGATATATTTGTATATGGAGATCTTGCTAGTACCTTTACTTCTGTGAGAGGCACTGCTTTCAAGTTTACGGGCTTTGTTACCCTTCCCATACACTAGACCTAACTTACGACTATTTTCTTGTGCATTGGTTATATCATGTTGTATTTAGTTGTTTGACATAGGTAGCCACATATGTTACTTGCAAGGGTTATTCTGCAGGTACCCTAGGTCAGATAAGGGTTAGACAACACACAACCTCTATGGAGGATTACCTCTCTGGGGGGATTTAACTGATTATGTTTTTAATCCCACGAGGTCCCTTATAACTAATTCTGATACCTCCGATCTTTTGAAGGGAGTCTCAGGCTCCTCTTGGGTGAGGCATACATACTCTAGTGAGGGAGGTCCCTTTTCATCAATTATATCTTGTTTGTGTGCATAGGCATTTTTTCTTTACTTTGATGTGCTCTTTGATTATTAGTTGGACTTAGGATTTTTTTATTGCGTCATGAGTTTTTATTGTTATAGTTAGTCGAGCCCCCATGACTCTCTCAGATAGCTCTACCCAACCCATGGTCTTTGCTCATTCCATGGGGATGAATCCTTTTGTATTTACGAGTGGTACGTTGAATCATGATACTCATCCAATACCTTGGGCCTCTAATCATTTTTATCATGATATTTTGGACATGTCTTTGCACTTGCCATCCTCTATCTCGTCTTCTTATGTGAATCCTAGTTTTGGGTCTCAGCGCATGATGCCTGCTTATTATTCCTTTTCATTTGGTGGGAATCATATCCCTCAACCAACTCTTATGGTAGGAGGTTGGAATATTCCTTCCTATGGATCTAATCCTAGCTTCACTTTTCCAGGAAAAACTACTCAAATGGGCAATCATTCTACTTATAATATATTGTCCATCTATCCTTCTTCTGTTATGTCGGCTCCTATGAATTCTTTTCCCATGGCGGACCTATGTCTTTCCTCTGGTGTTTCATCCAGGGGTAGTAATTTTTATAGTATGGGCAACCCCCTTCATGAAATTCCTTCATATGGGGGAAAATATATCCTCACCTGAGTAACCCTTGTCATGTCGCTTTCTCTTTGCAAGTGGCTTCCTTGGTGATGTTTCCATTACAACTATTTATGAATTAGTTTGGAGGAGGATACTTTCTTGATGGATAGGGCCATTGTGTGTACCAGAACCCTTCGGGGCCTGCAATTTCTCAAAATCAGTCTTTCCTAGAACCTTGGTCTCAAATGTCACAACCAACTTCCACCACTCTAATGACTGCTAGTCACACTGCACATACATCAACAACCTTTGCTAGTCATATTGGGGATTCATCACCAACCTCTGCTAGTCATGTTGGGAATTTATCACCAACCTCTATAACTCATGTTGGAGATTTGTTGCTAGCCTCTACAAGTCATGCTGGGAGCATGTCACCAGCCACTGCAAGTCATGATGGGGGCATCCATACGATTGAGAAGCCTAGATGTATAATATGTAAGTCCAAGTTCCTTTTTAGGATTTACAAAGGAGATCACCTTACTCGTTTGTGCCATGCTAGTGTTGTGCTACAAGAAGTGTGGTCCTTGCTTGGGGGCCCTTCGGGTTCTGAGTCATATTTGGTTTCCAAACATTGTAATCCTTATTTGGTTGATACAACATTCATGCTGATGTAGTCTTTGGCTGACACCCCTCTTCTTTTAGGGGGTTATGTGTCTCTTGACCTTGTTGTCTTGCATCTTGTTCAACCAATGGTCGTGTTGTTGCAATCTTCGACCAACACCACTCCTATTTTTGGGGGTGATGCGTCTCTTGACCTTATTGTCTCGCATCCTATTCAACCAATGGTTGAATAAGTGCTCACGCCGATGTAATCTTTGACCAATCCCACTCTTATTTTGAATAGTGACAAGTCTAAGGAAGTGACATATATGATGCAATATTCAATCAATCCCACTCTTCCTTTGGGGGGTGATGCATCTTCGACCATGTCCTTAGAATTTCTATTCCTGCACCTTCTGAACAAGGGAGCATTTCACTCTCTCTAAGTAAACTTCCTCCAAGTCCTAGGATGGTTTCCTTTGATTGGAATTATCTTGTAGAGCCTCAAATTACTTCTTCTACAACCTTCCAGATAAGGGGCATTCTTCGATACATTGTAGATAAGGTAACCTCTACAAGCATTTTATCCTCCTCGACTTGGAAAGCTTTGGGTTTTCCCAAGCTTGTGTCACTTATTTGTGAGTGATGAATTTCAACAGAAGTCCTACATGGGAGGCCTGGCCTCCCCCATCATATGTTTCTTAGAACAACATTAACGAGTCTACTTTAAACTATTTTCCAACTCTCTCAAAAAGAGAAAATATTTCCAAGTGAACTTGCCTCTTTCACACTCGTAAATTGGATTTGAAGGATGTCTGGTTGGTGTAAGTTTAACCCTTTTTCAAACCAAGTAGACTAAATTTATGAAAAAGGATATTCTTTGGAGTTAAGTTTTAATTGCATCTCATTCTCTTGCTTGCATTATTGAGCCTATTTCTCATTCTCCCTTTCGCATTATAATCCTATCACCTCAGCAGTTTGCATCATCATCCAAGGAGAGCCTTGTCCATATCCTTTGTAGCTTGAAACCCTATACCACAAGAGGAAACATTTCCCTCAGTGTCCATACCCTTCAAAGACCTCCTTGCATTGAGAATAGGTATGCTCCACTATTGGAACTAGTTGCTTACTCGCGACACTTGTTTCCTTCGTTGTATCATAACATTCATTTGACTATGAAAAAAAAAATACGGGTGGAAAAATATTATTATCTCATGTTGGCAATAGTTGTGTTTCCTTTGAACAGAGCACAAAAGTTTGAGTCCACTTGTCATTGGAAGTTTGGGTTTAGAATGACCTTAGGAAGATGAACTCATTACTTAGAGTTTACTCATCCGACCAACACCACTCCTATTTTTTGGGGTGATGCGTCTCTTGACCTTGTTGTCTCGCATCCTATTCAACCAATGGTTGAATAAGTGGTCACGCCGATGCAATCTTCTGCCAATCCCACTCTTCTTTTGAATAGTGACAAGCTTAAGGAAGTGACATTTACGATGCAATCTTCGGTCAATCCCACTCTTCTTTTGGGGGGTGATGCATCTTTTGACCATGCCCTTAGAATTTATATTCCTACACCTTTTGAACAAGGGAGCATTTCAATCTCTCTGAGTAAACTTCCTCCAAGTCCTAGGATGGTTTCCTTTGATTGGAATGATCTTGTAGAGCCTCAAATTCCTTTTTCTACAACCTTCCAGATAAGGGGCATTCTTTGATACATTGTAGATAAGGTAACCTCTGCAAGTATTTTATCCTCCTCGACCTAGAAATATTTGGGTTTTCCTAAGATTTTGTCAATTATCTGTGAGTTGATGAATTTCGACAGAAGTCCTGCATGGGAGGCCTGGCCTCCCCCATCATATGTTTCTTAGAACAACATTATTGAGTCTACTTTAATCTCTTTTCTAACTCTCTCAAAAAGAGAAAATATTTCCAAGTGAACTTGTCTCTTTCAGACTCGTAAATTGGATTTTAAGGATGTCTATTTGGTGTAAGTTTAACCTTTTTTCAAACCAAGTCGAATAAATTTATGAAAAAGGATATTCTTTGGAGTTAAGTTGTAATTGCATCTCATTCTCTTGCTTGCATAATTGAGCCTATTTCTCATTCTCCCTTTCGCATTATAATCCTATCACCTCAGCAGTTTGCATCATCATCCAAGCAGAGCCTTGTTCATATCCTTTATAGCTTGAAACCCTATACCCCAAGAGGAAACATTCCCCTGAGTGTCCATATCCTTCAAACACCTCCTTGCATTGAGAATAGGTATACTCCACTATTGGAACTAGTTTCTTACTCGTGACACGTGTTTCCTTCGTTGTATCATAACATTCTTTTGACTATGAAAAAAAAAAGTACGAGTGGGAAAATATTATTATCTCATGTTGACAATAGTCACGTCTCCTTTGAACAGAGCACAAAATTTTGAGTCCACTTGTCATCCGAAGTTTGGGTTTAGCATGTCCTTAGGAAGATGAACTCATTACTTAGATTTTACTCATCCAACCAACACCACTCCTATTTTTTGGGGTGATGCATCTCTTGACCTTGTTGTCTTGCATCCTATTCAACCAATGGTTGAATAAGTGGTCACGCCGATGAAATCTTCTGCCAATCCCACTCTTCTTTTGAATAGTGACAAGTCTAAGAAAGTGACATTTACGATGCAATATTTGGTCAATCCCACTCTTCTTTTGGGGGGTGATGTGTCTTTTGATCGTGTCCTTAGAATTTCTATTCCTGCACCTTCTGAACAAGGGACCATTTCACTCTCTCTGAGTAAAATTCCTCTAAGTCCTAGGATGGTTTCCTTTGATTGGAATGATCTTGTAGAGCCTTGAATTCCTTCTTATACAACCTTCCAGATAAGGGGAATTCTTCGATAAATTGTAGATAAGGTAACCTCTGCAAGTATTTTATCCTCCTCGACTTGGAAAGATTTGGGTTTTTCCAAGCTTGTGTCAATTATTTGTGAGTTGATGAATTTTGACAGAAGTCCTGCATGGGAGGCCTGGCCTCCCCCATCATATGTTTCTTAGAAAAACATTAACGAGTCTACTTTAATCTCTTTTCTGACTCTCTCAAAAAGAGAAAATATTTCCAAGTCAACTTGTCTCTTTCACACTTGTAAATTGGATTTGAAGGATGTCTATTTGGTGGAAGTTTAACCCTTTTTCAAACCAAGTAGACTAAATTTATGAAAAATGATATTCTTTGGAGTTAATTTGTAATTGCATCTCATTGTCTTGCTTGCAATATTGAGCCTATTTCATGTTCTCCCTTTCGCATTATAATCCTATCACCTCAGTAGTTTGCATCATCATCCAAGCAGAGCCTTGTTCATATCCTTTGTAGCTAGAAACCCTATACCCCAAGAGGAAACATTCCCCTGAGTGTCCATATCCTTCATACACCTCCTTGCATTGAGAATAAGTATGCTCCACTATTGGAACTAGTTGCTTACTCATGACACTTGTTTGTTTCGCTATATCATAACATTCATTTGACTATGAAAAACAAAATATACGGGCGGGAAAATATTATTATCTCATGTTGGCAACAGTCGTGTCTCCTTTGAACAGAGTACAAAATTTTGAGTCCACTTGTCATCCGAATTTTGGGTTTAGCATGACCTTAGGAAGATGAACTCATTACTTAGAGTTTACTCATCCGACTAGTCACTCTTCCAGTCCCTATGGAAATTTTGATTGGTGCCTCCTACATCACAAAGTTTCATCATTGAATCTATGCCGCTAGAGTCTTCCATATGTCTCATGCTCTTGTTCATAGGATGTCTATCAAACCTCTGTCATCCACTTCTTAGAACTCTTTACTTTTCATGTCATCCATACCCTCAGTGTGTCTCAGAGTTAAAGTCCTATCGTGCACCTTAATTCTACTTTCATCATGTGTAGATCACCTTGAACCCAACAGTCGACATCTCCTCATCGGTCGCTGACTGGGGGTTTCCCTTGTGTTTGACAGCAAGAAATCTATTCACACATTGGGTTTTGTGCAGTGTCTTGTATTCCATTTGTATTATTGGTGGTTTCCTCACCTTTTTCAATAGTTTTCCTAATTGGTTGTTATTTAGAGGGTCTTTTTCATGCACTACTTGAATCTGGTGCATGCGAAAGATGCACAGGTTCGTTGGTTTGTGAACATGTTCTTCGTCAAAATTCCTCCAAATCATCAAGATACTACTTTGTACCTCGTGCTGACTGATGAGAGATGCCTTAACTCTCTCCTTTCAGCGGGTCTCCTTCCATCGAATTCAACCCATCTATTCTGGAAATGAGACCTAGAATTCTATGGGTACTTAAATGCTTGAAGTCATCAATGGCAGGTTCTCTCACCATCGATAGTTGGGAATACATCAATTCCTCCTGATCGATGGATTCTTCAAGTGTTCAACCTCAACCCCTTTATTCACACTTGTAAGAATGTACTCGGTTTCTTGATATCTACTTTCATTATCGGTAGGATGTCTCACATTTGTTAACGGTATACCTTAATGACCTGTAATCAAACGAAGCCTCATTGTGTTTGAACTCAACTCCTTTATTCACATAATGTAGACTTTCACCTTTGGTGGATCATGTAGAAGACTTGAAGACATCATTTCATAGTCGCATTTTTCCCGAGTTGTTGTTATCATTCATTGTACCAATACCTATATGACTTAAGTGATCGTGGGAGATCATATTGTACTCCATTGTATACATATATCTTCATATTTATTTTGATACTAGTTTTAACTGGGCCTTGTTCGTGACTGTGACATCCTATGGCATGTATCTACCCTTATATTGCCTATTCATGGCCATGAATAGTTGTTTGGTATATTTCCACATGGATCTGCAGTGTAATTCAAATTTGCATCCATGAGCACAAAGTCATTGTCGATTGTAATATTCGTATGAGAAACTAGTTCATCCAATTGTGTCTCCATTACTCCACTTATGGGAATTATAATGTATTTCATCCATCACAGATACTCCTCTGACCTCACACATTAGGGGGCATCTTTTATAGAAATATTTTCCTCACCTCATGCAACTTGCTCCGAAGGCCTTTTCCATGTCTCTATGCAGAGTTGAAGTCCCTTTTTGCAATTCCCATAGATAAAAATAATATTTTTCAATATATACATGCCCTAATAGATATACAACATGCGTATACACATATTGCACCATTACAGCCCGCGTACACCAGTTTTGTGCCCAAAATTAAAAAATGGTGTCGGGTTTCCATGTCACGTCACGATATCCATGATCTTTAACCTTCCATATAGTGGAAACTTTCCTACTTGACCCTTCAATTCCATTCAAAGGCTATAAATGGGTCATATCCAAGATGTGGAAAAATGGAGAAGAAATCAACTTTGAGAGAAAAGTTACTCTGGAGAAATTATTCACTTGACATTGAGTCTACATCCCTTTTTCCTTTTAAGTCTGAATACATTGTTCATCCCCCAATATCTTCCCTATTTGATAGAGAACCTCTTTTTCTCTCTTATAAGAGCTTGCCTTTGGTGGAGGATTCAAGTGATGGAGGCCCGACTGGAAGGGACTTAGTTTCTTGGTTAAGAACGTGTCGACACGGAATTTTGTCATTCATACACTTCTGTTGATTCCATTTTAATAGAGATACTCTTTTCTTGTCCAATTAATGTCTTGCAAATATTTGAATTGTTATTCCATGGGCATATTTGTTATGAATAGTGATGGATTATGCTATTATATGTGCTAACTTTATATATTATCACCATATGCTTCTGTATCTTGGTTGAGGAAAAGTTGTAGGTGTATAGCTTTGAGTCAAGTGCTCAACGATGTACTTCATTGAACGTCTAGATGAGGTAGGCTCTTTATCTTGTATTGTTAGCATATTTGTTTATATAAAATACTTGATATTATAGTTTTGGTTTAACCCATGCCATAGAGTGATTTTCCTTGTAAACGGTATCTATTGAAGGATGTCATATTAATCCAATAATGAGTTACCATCCTATCACAATAAATATTAAACAGAGAAAAGATGCCAACAATAGATTCTCCCAGAATTTGAGAACTAATACAATTGGATCTAGTGTTTACACCATCAATTTTAAGAATGACTACGAAAATCAAATGTGCCCAATGACAATACATCGTCGACTTAATATCATTTTTGTAAACCCGGGTGGACATTAATGACATATTGAATAACACACGTGGGTGTTTTCTACCAATACTAAGACCACAATCATCCTTAGTTAAGTAATATTTGATTTCCCCACGTATACTTGCTACAGTGTTAACTCCTCTTGAAAACTTAATATTTTTCTTTGGAAGTTACAACAAGAGAACCAAGATTTTATCATAGCTACAACATAATGGTCTCCCAAGAATATCAAGACGTACTCAAAACTATCCTAACTCGGCTATTCAAATTTCCTCAACTCCATAAATTCAGAAATCGTGAAAACAATTAATTTAGGGATATGACTCTCAGAGGAACAAAAGGGAATCTGTCACAAGTTATAAAATTATGGAATGTAAAACAAAATCTTCCTTGCATTATAAAACAATAGGTCGTCAACTCCACAATGAGCTACGCGAACTAGGTCACAGCGACACATACAAATGTTATGGTAAACATGAAAATCATTGGTGACTTGGTATTATTACTTTATTCTATAATCATCATAAAACATTTCGTTCATTCAAATTTTTCCAACACCTTGTAGGAAAGAGAAACCATAACATAGGCGCAAGGGAATCCTGATCTATTATTTTAAGTAACTACATCATAATTAATTTTTTCTTAAATTCTATTGGTTTTATCAAAATGCACCTGATTCGAGTAATTCGACAGAGACAGATAAAGAATTGCTCTTTTAATTCATTACAATCAATATTCATACTTGTTTACCTACAACAGAACATAAGTTTTCGTTTTTGAAATTAGAATTATGTTTTAGCGAAAACAAAGAATTGAAAAGGGCGCATATTCCATATTCAGAGTGTTCATTAATTGACATAATTTATTTTTTTTACATCAACAGTACCATAATTGACTACACCATATCTTCTCAAGGAATTTACGATAATTAGCACGCTAATTAGTCTATCAACAATTCTACGATAAATCTAGTTGCATAAATATTATTTTTCCTAATAAAATAAACTTTTCTTGGGAATTTGGCATCCAACTTATGTTCAAGAATAACATTTAAATAATTTGGGTACAAGAATATTGAATTTAAATATCAACTTAAAGCACCATAAATCAATCGTTAATAGATGAGGGTGATCCTTGAAATAAGAATAACTTGAGTAGCTTTTTCACTTGAAGAATTGCTAACCTTTCTTTCAAAATCCAAGACTTCATCAGTACCTCCCAGGTAATTCTATGGGTACTCTTCTTCCCCCTTAGCCCCCAGATCGGTAAAGGGGCCACGTACACAAACTAGAAACCAATAGCACCAAGATTTTCTCACAAGGAATAGCTTCCACTCTTTCCACACGCTTGGTATCCCAACTCTCAGAAGTAAAACACAATCAACAAAACATTTGACAGCATAATAATACTAATAAAAGTGAGATTCATTTCTCCTCTTCTGCATTTTCTATATAGAAAAATCCCCAATGACACATGTCCTCATGCACAAATAATTAAATTTTTAATTAATTTAATTAACATTATTCACCTACACACTTGTCACACTCTCCCCAAGTTGCACATGTAATTACCCTTTCTTTTTATTATTTAAAAATCCATTTTCCCTCACATTCCCCAATGTGTTCCTATTTTCTCTCTTAGATGTCTCTTGGTTCCTCAAATTCTCATTTAATGAGTGTCCCCTAACTAGATCTTAGTTTGAATTGGATTATGAGTCTTCTTTTAGTTAGGATTTGAGGTACTTTGACTCAATATACCATTCTATGTCTACATCTATTGTCTCATGTTTTAATTTCTTTCTATTTTAAAAATCTTTTTTATTATTTTCATGCACGCATGTGCATTTTACCCAACCTTTAAATTTGTATTCCCCTTTTTACTAGAGTTTGATTTATTCTCAATTCTCTTTAATTTATTTGATATTTTTATTTAGTCCTTTAATTAAACTTAGACTTAGACTTAGTCTTAGGATTAGAATCTTGTTAGGCTTCTAAGTTTATAATTTACTGACTAATTAATATTTTGTTCTGACGAGGTTGAAATGTTTCATTGTTTTCTATTCCACCTTAGTCCACCTAGATTTATTGATTCATGTTTAATTACATGATGTTCCCTTGAAAAAACAACTTCATGCTCCAAGGGTGTCACTCGTCTTTGACTAGTTTTGGAAGTTTGTTCAACACTTGGAGTCAAAAATCCACTCGGTCAACCTTGTGAGATACTAAGGGATTCTAAGGAATACAGATTATGCATTATTGTGCGCCCCTTAGATTTCCTCGTGGGTGATTGTCTTAGTCTACCCTCATGACATCATGTACCTCTCAGAACGTGGTACTTGTTAAACATGTATTTAGTTCATGACGGGAGTGTTAGTAGGTTGTGACAAGGATGTTACCACAACTCTCCCTCAAATGTATGGTTTTTGTGCATGACCCCTTTACTCCTTATGTGAGTTGGATTAGCAGCATCTTAAATCTTCTATCCACTGACAAGAACAATGTCAATAATCCATAAACATAAATCATATTGTAATCAATCATATGTCACATGTGCGTAAAATGAAATACTCAAACAAAATACAATCCACTCCATGAATCAATCTGGAGTCCAAGGAATTTCATTTATGTCATCAACATCCATAACCTATCATGTTTCCTGCACACTCAGGATAACTCGTCAATAATATATGTCAATACATATACATCTAAAAGTAACAATAAATCAAAATACATCATCATCATCATATATAACTCATAATTGAAATGAAATCATAATGTACCATAATCGTATCACTTGCACACAAGTGTCCTAAAAGAATAATTCAATATAAGTGTGCTCAGTAGAACATGATGTTACATCTTAAGGTAGAATGGTTAGACACTTTGGTACCTATCACCATGGATTCCAAGAATTTATAGATGAGTTTCACTAAGGAAGGTCAGAAACATACCCTCAAGGGGTTTGCATCCTATTCCTTTAAAATTATCAGTTATCATCGTATGGAAAAGAGATCCAGGTGGATATCTATGGCCACCCACCTTTTCCAACTGGCTCAAAACAATTTTTTCTCAATTTTCGTAATTTACTATTTTTAGCAGTTTTTCACTTCTATAGCCGTTTTGAGGCCCTAAACGATGTTTTTTGGGAAAATAGGGATAAATATGGAACTTTATTCGATATTGGCCCCAAAATGAATCTCCTCTAAGATACCTTTCCAACGATCTATCATACGCCTAAAACGAAGATCGTATGCAAAAGTTACAACCCCACGAAGTTGAGGTACTAACTTACCCAAATGGGGCTCATATGACTTTTGGTGCTTCATCTCCTAAGGTTAGGTTTTTGGATGTATAGGGTTTTGGGCATTCATGTTTATTGTAAAAATGCCTTCAAATCCTGATTATAATCATCTTCTTGGGAATGAGCGCAACCGTAACATCTCCTCTCAGAGATAAGCCGCCACCATTCCAACAAGCTTGTTTCCACTGCATTTTACAGTTTGAGCTTATTTCCTTATTGAATAGAAAACTAGTTTTACTATATCTTTGTTATTTTGTGTCAAGCAACTATAAATAATGTGTAGTCATTTCGTTATGCTCATAAAATCTGGATCAGTGGTATCATAGGAACGAGATGATGGATAGTTTCACGCAAATCCTTCGTCCGCTACCAATAGACGACGCATCTTCTTCGAGCGGAGGCGCTGCCCCCTTCAATGTACAAATAAACTTCGATATTCTTGTATTTGAAGGTCATATAGATGCAAATGTTTTAGACAAGTGGTTGAATCTACTAGAAGTGTATTTTTTTGTCCATAACTTTTCAAATAGAGAAAAGATTACTTTTGTGCTTCTCAAAGACGTTCTCCATGTCAAAGATTGGTGGGAAAATTTCTGTGAGAAAAAGGAAATAGAGGAACCCTCATTATTTATAGTCTCGGCAACATAGGAATTCTTCAGGGATTCTATTAAGGAAAAATACTACCCTGTCGGAATTTATGACAACGTGTATACCAAATGGACCACACTGTGGAAAGAAAGAGACCAAGCAGTACCAGATTTCACAAATATCTTTCATATCTTGTGCACCAAGCTGGGTATCAAATATTTAGAGCGACATCTAGTGCTCAAGTATCATGTTTCTCTACATAGATACATCCATACCGAAATGGAATTTATGGACATCTCATCCTTGGGCATAGCCTACTGATATGTCGTCAAAATTGAGCAGAAGATCAAACAAAACAAACAACACTTTGGGCCTAGGAACCCCTCATAATGAAATCTAAGAAAGGGCAGCCCCAACCCACAGAACAAAGGACAGAGAAAATATGGACAGTATCCAGACAACTAGTCCAAGCCGCAAGCAAAGAAGGACACCAAAAAGACAAAGAAAGATACCAGAAAGTGGTGTGACTTCCATAAGATCCCTTGGCATAACACTAATGACTGTCACTCAAAGTAGTGGTTGCTAGCTGAAGTGAAATCCTCTGAATCAGATGCAGGTTCTGACTCTGAGCCAGAACCAGAAAGGGGAAGATGGATCATTGACACGGAACCCAGTGTTTCCATTGCTACCACCAAGCTCTAGCCTGGTGAACTAGATGAGCCATAAGAAGGAGATTGCCTCTTCCATTCACAGATGTGGGTAAAAGTCACCCCGCTGCACTTCATCGTTGATAGAGGTAGATAGAAGAACCTCATCTCAGCAGAGTTCATCAAGTGGTTGTCCTTGCCGACAATTCTGCACCCACAACCCTATGCCATTGGATGTCTCCACCAAGGAAGTGATATCCATGTCAGCCAATAGTGTCGACTGTCATACAACATCAATCCCTTCAAAGACGAGGTATTGTGTGATGTTTCTCCTCTCAAAGTTTGTGATGTTCTTTTGGGCCAACCTTATTTATGGAAACGTCATGATGTATATGATTTTAGGCCTCGTTGTTTTATTATTACTTTGAATAGGAAATTGTACAAGATACCCGAGTTAGTCCCACCTAGTGTTATTTTCTTGATCTTTGCTAAGCAATGTAGGAAGGTCATCTCTCAAACAGGGAAGTTTGTATTCTTCATGATTTTCTCTTAGAATAAGAGAAAGAGCACAGCTACATCTAGGGTCTCTACAACCGACCTCTCCACAGAGCAGAAGAAAGTATATAAGGTCGTGGAAGAATACGTAGATATCTTCTCCTCACCTACAGGGGTACCTCTACACTTCCAAGTCAAGAGCCCCATCGATTTGACCCTCGATGCATCACTGCCCAATGGGCCAGTCTATCGCCACTCTCTATTAGAGAATGAGGAGATCAAGTGACAGATCCAAGAATTTCTCCACAAGGGGCACATCTGTCCCAACTCATCGCCTTGTAGTAGCCCAATCATGTTGGTAGAGAAGAAAGATGGAACCTGAAAACTCTCCATTGATTACCGGGCTCTGAATAAAGTCACAATCAAAAACCGGTAATCTATTCCCCGAATCGAGGACCTCCTTGATCAACTCACGGGGTCCAAATACTTCAGTAAGATTGATATGAAGTATGGATACCACTAGGTCCCAATAGAACAAACAGATGTATGGAAGACCGCCTTCAAGTCAAAGGAAGGCCTTTTTGAATAGTTGGTCATGCCCTTTGGTTTGACAAATGCTCCAGCCACTTTCATGAGGATGATGGACGATATCCTGTGACCATTCACCAATACTTTTGTAGTGGTGTATCTGAATGACATTCTCATATACAACAAGACTTGGGATGAACACTTGCAGCATATTCAGCAGGCTCTGGACACCATGCGGCAGCAAAAGCTATATGCCAACTTGGAAAAATGCTCCTTCGGCATGGACATGGTCCATTACCTGGGCCACATCATTGATCAGCATGGCGTACATGTGGATTTAGATAATATCCGAGTCATCCATGACTTTCCAGCCCCAACCACACTCACTGAGCTTTGGAGATTCTTGGGCCTTGGAAATTTCTACCACAGGTTCGTTTTGGGATTCTCCCATATTGCATGTGCCCTCAACCAAATAACCAGGGGTGGTGGTAAGGAGAAATTTTCATGGGGCTAGTCCCAACAACAAGCGTTTGATGATTTAAAGAAACGCTTATGCTCAGTCCCAGTACTTTCACTACCATACCTGCAGGAGCCCTTTGAGATCAATACAGATGCTTTAGACTATGTTGTGGGTGTCGTTCTCACTCAGCATGGCCAACCCATGGCCTATCATAGAGAGACACTATCATATGTTATCTGTAAGTACCCTACTTACGTGAAAGAAATGTAATCCATTGTGAAATCCTGTCGCCAGTGGAGACATTACACTCTTGGGAAGGAGACATTCATCCACACTGATTATAAGCCATTTCAGTTCATGCAGACATAAGGAAAATTCCAGAATGACCACCATCAAAAGTGGTCCACATACTTGCATCAATTCCACCTCAACATCAAGTATAAAATAGGAAGCACCAATCGTGTCGCTGATTGCCTCAGCAAACCACCAGTCACAGAACTCACCACAATGCTAGATTCTTGTGGTCATGAGACCTCTAGATGGCCCCAACTCTATGAGACAGACCCAGACTTCGCCACAACCGACCAAATGTTGGGTGCAAACGTAGTTGTCGATAATTTCCATCTTCAGGATGGGTTGTTGTGTTGCCTGGACCATATCTATGTTCCATCAAGAGAGGGAGCGAAGTTGATCTAGAAATGCCACTACAGTCAGGTGGAAGGACACTTCAATGTCGAAAAGTTAGTGGCAATGCTACATAAACATTTCTACTGGAAGAAACTTCGACAGAAGGTCAGCAAGTATATCATGTCATGCATTGCCTACGCTATTACCAAACTAACCACTAAGAAATAGGTCTTAGACACCCCTCTTCTTACTCCTAACAGGACATGGGAATCCATATCAATGGACTACATGTTGGGCCTCCCATCCACCAAGAGGGGAAATGACTGTGTTTTGTGGTTGTTGATCATTTTTATAATATGTGGGTTCTGGTTTCCTGCAAGAAGAGCATCACAACAGAGGCCACTGCTAAGCTCTTCTTTGAGAGAGTCTGGGTACAATTTTGAATCCCACAAACCATTGTCTAAGATCGGGATAGTCAATTTCTCAATGCATTCTAGTCGAGCCTCTGGTCACTGCTAGACACCAAGCTCACCAAATCCACGACCTTCCACCCCCAGACAAATGGCCAAACTGAGGTCATAAATCTAACAATTGTGCATATCCTTCACATGTATAATTCCAAGCACCCTCGCACATGGGATGAGAGCCTTCAATATGTGAAACATAGCTACAACCGAGCCCTGCATAGCTCAACCAACCACATCCCCTTTTAGGTGAGTTTGGGATTCCAACCATTGGGTCCCATATATGTTGCACTTCCCCTTCCAGTCACCTTGACCGACTCATCTCCTGCTCCAACTGACGCTGAAAAAGCCACCCGGTTCATTGAGTGGATCCATCACATCCACCAACAAGTTCAATATATCCTACAAAAGTCCAATGACAAGTACAAGCAGTGCCATGATCAACATCGAGTGTGACATAAGTTTCAAGTGGGCAAAATTTTTTGGTTCCATGTGTAGAAATAACGCCTTATAGGACCCCATCAGAAGCTTCTCCCACTCCGTTATGGGTCGTAAACCATCACCAAGGCCATGGGGGATAATTATTTTGAGCTCAACATTCCTCCTTTCCTTGGCCTACACCTAGTTTTCAACATGGATATCATTTTCACTTATTTCCCATCATTATTGGAAACCTTATGTTAAGTACCTATACCAGATCTGCAAATATACTTCATAAATAACCAAGAATAAACCATAAACCATTCACCATAACAATGAACACAAGAAATAGAGAAAACCCTTGAGGTAGGGTAACACCATACAATGGATCCTATTATGGAAGGGATCATCTCCTGTTCACTTGCCTCTTCGAGGGGGCATCCTCCTATTGAGCTACCGCTCCACAATACAATACTTATCTTCATGTTTTATTACATTGCTTGAACCCCTTTATATAGTACTACCATCACCTAAGAACATTCTAGAGGAGGAATCTTCCAGAAGTAGAACCTTCTAAGAAGTCTTCTTACATTTATTATATCTAACTACCATAGTGGGCCTTATTTAATAATATAGTGGACCTAGTCCACCTTACATTGAATG
>ML788945.1:118302-131491 GCA_009831015.1 Picea engelmannii
TACATTTATTATATCTAACTACCATAGTGGGCCTTATTTAATAATATAGTGGACCTAGTCCACCTTACATTGAATGACCTCCACTATTATCACTATGGGCCCTCTGGGCCCCCCCACTACCTCTCTAGCTACCTTACACCTTAGAAGTAGCAGAACAACTGACACCCATAGAGCTCAGCCCTAACTGCATACAATAGGAATATAGTGATTATATTTTGGACACACATATCAAGTGCACTTGACAACAAAGGATCCAGCTTTATCAAGTCGTCAAAGCAGAGCATCTCCTGTACCAAGGCAAGTGGCTCACCCGAGGCCAAATTCAGCAGACATTTTTTCATCTGATGGGGGAACTCAACTCAATGGAGACCATTGATTCCTAAGGAGACAGGATTTATCTAGGTGGATATCGGTGGCCACCCACATTTTCCAGCTAGCTCAAAATGGTTTTCTGGCAATTTTGGTAATTTACTATTTTTAGCACTTTTTCAAGTCTAGATCCGTTTTGAGACCCTAAATGATGTTTTTTGGGAAAATAGGGAGAAATATGAGATTTCCTTTGAGATTTCCCCCAAAATGAATCTCCTCGATGATACCTTTTGAACGGGCTATCATATTCCTAAAACGAATATCGTATGCAAGAGTTACAACCCCGGGAAGTTGATGTACTAACTTACCCAAATAGGGCACACATGACTTTTGGCGCTTCATCTCCTAGGGTTAGGTTTTTGGATGTATATGGTTTTTGGCATTCATGTTTATTGTAAAAATTCCTTTAGAGCCTCATTGTAATCATCTTCTTGCGAATGAGCATAGTCATCACATCTCTTCTCAAAGATAAGCCGCCACCATTCAAGCAAGCTTGTTTCTGCTACATTTTACAGTTTTATCTTATTTCCTTATTGAATAGAAAACCAGTTTTATTGTATCTCTGTTATTTTGTGTCAAGCATCTGTTAATAATCTATAGTCATTTCGTTCTTCTCATAAAATACGAATCAAAAAGCTACTAAATAAAGCCTGGGTATTATTGCATAGTTCAATGCCATGCAAGTAGTGGACACCCCCACATAAGATATTCACCCCAATTTCCAGTTGGTCCTCTATAAGAATGAATAGGCATTTGAAACACCATAGGGTTTACCACCTTCACATGGGGAGAATGACCATGTTATTCCCCTCATTCTTGGTATTCAACCACCCAATGTGCTTCCTTACTCACACCCTTTTTCATAGAAGAATGAAATTGAAAATATCATTCATGAAGTTTTGGAGGAAAGCATCACACATCCTAGTATTATCCCTTAGTCATCACCAATGGTCACAATATTAAATAAGGAAGGCAATTAGCAGACATGTCTTGATTGTTTGGCTCTCAATAAGTTGACCATCAAGGAAAAATTTCCTATCCTAATTATTGATGACCTCTTGGATGAAATTCATGGAACCAAGCTTTTGACTAAACTTGACCTTCATTTTGGATACCATAAAACTAGGATGAAAGAGGAAAACACCCTTAATACAATATTCCATACACATGAAGGTAATTACAAGTTTTTAGTGACATCCTTTGGCCTTTGAAATGCTCTATCCACCTTTCAAATCCCCATGAACAATAATTTTTTACCCTTCCTACCAAAGTATTTTTAAGGATTCAAATATTATATCTATGTACAATATTCTAGGTGACTATTTTAGTTTGAAAATATCCTACATATAGATATGTAGGAAAATATTCAATAAAAATATATACGAGAGTTCACTGATGTGTTTCCAGAAGATTTACTGGGTTCTCCTCCTGAAAGATAATTGGATTTTTACAATCGACTTGAAACCTAGAACTGAACCGATAGTAAGAACACCTTATCAGATGTCAACACCAGAGTTGTAGGAGTTGAAAATGAAACTGAAGGAGTTGTTGGAAATGGAACTTATACATCCCACCGTGTCACCTTGGGGTGTTCCTGTTATTTTCATATTGATGGGTCGTTGAGACTCTATATTGACTACAATCAATTGAACAAGGAAACGATTAAGAACCAGTATTTGTTGCCAAGAATAGACAATTTGTTTGACATAATGAAAGGAACAATGGTGTTTTCAAAGATCAAATTGAGATCAGAATATCAAAAGTTACAGATCAAAGAGGAAGACATTTATAAGAACGCATTCAAGACAAGGTTCGGGCATTACGAGTTTATTGTTTTACCATTTGGACTGACAAACGCCCCAGGGGTATTTATGAGCTTGATGAATGGGGTGTTCCACAAATACTTGGACAAGTTTTTTCAAGTATTAATTGATGACATATTGATATATTCTCGGATGACGGAAGAACGTGATGAAAATTTGTGTGTGGTACTACAGTGTTTACGAGAGAAAAAAATATACGAAAAACTGTCGAAATGCTCTTTTTATCAATCGAGGATTCATTATTTGGGGAATGTTATCTCTGGAAAAGGAATCACTATGGATCCAATGAAGATAGAGGCTATTATGGAATGACCTTCGTTGATGAACATACCAGAAGTACGTAGCTTTATAGGTTTAGCAAGATATTATCGACGGTTCGTAGAAGGTTTTTCAAAGATAGCAAATCTGATCATGGAATTGCAGAAGAAAAAAAAGAATTTTGTATGGACCGAGAAATGTGCATAAGAATTTCAAAGGATCAAGGAGATATTGATGACATCGTTGATGCTAAAAGTCCTCGACATGGCTAAGGAATTTTTGGTATGCACAGATGCATCCAAATAAGGCTTAGGTGGAGTCTTGATGCAAGACGGTCGAGTGATCGCTTACATCTCAAGGAAATTAAGAAATCATGAGGAAAACTGCATGACACATGAGTTGGAGTTATTGGCCATTGTGTATGCCCTGAGAGTGTGGATATGCTACCTGATTAGATGTAAATTTGAACTAAAAAAAAGCCATTGTGGTCCACAACACTTTTTTACACAAAGTGACTTGAACGCGCGACAAAGGCATTGGTAATAAATTCTTATCAAATACGATATTTAGTTTACTTACATAAAAGGAACAATGAATAGAGTGGAAGATACGTTCAATCGAAGACCATGCATATTTGTGGTGATACCTCTTCAGATGAATATTCGAGAAAATAATATCACTATACATCATGACGATGACTAGTATAAAGAGGTTAAGGAAAATATCGAACATGACACCATGTTGGTACCAAAATTTGTAGGATATACTTTGGACAATGACGGATTGATGAGGTATAATGACTGGATCTACGTATCGCCTAAATATGAATTGAGAAAATTTATCTTAAATGAAGCTCATAGAGTAGTGTACATGGCTCATCTAGGAGTCACGAAGATGAGGGCATTCCTTAAGCCTTTATTCTTCTAGAAAGGAATGAAGGTAGACACAGTTAAGTACATGGTGAGATGTATAGAATGTCAGGAAGTGAAGGTTGAACATAGACATCCGACAAGATTAGTACAACCACATGCTACTTCAGAATCGAAATGGGAAGTCATTTCGATGGACTTTATTGTTGGGTTGCCGCTGATGATAAGGAGGCACGACTTGATTTTCATGGTAGTTGACACTCTGTCGAAGAGTGCACATTTTATCCCTATGCATATGACATATCAGGTGCCAGACGTAGCTAGATTTTTTATCAGTAAGATTGTGATATTTCATGGCGTGCCTAAAAGGATCATATCTGATTAAGGATCGATGTTTACAAGACGATTATGGACTAGTTTCTAAGAGGCCTTGGGAATCCAACTTAAATTTAGTACAATGTATCACCTAGAGATAGACAGGAAGATAGAAAGAATGAACCAAATCTTGGAATATATCTTGTGTATGTATTTGATGGACCAACAAAAGTGTTGGGAAGAGTTCTTGCCACTGGTAGAGTTTGTGTATAACAACAACTATCAAAGAACCATTAAGATGGAACCATTTGATTTTCTTTATGGGAGACCATGTCTGACACCTTTAAGTTGGGATCGACTTGAGGATTGGGTCCTAGTAGGACCAGAAATGATCCAAGAAATGGAATATAAAATTCAAATGATAAGACAAAGGATTAAAGAAGCGCAAGATCGACAGAAAAATTATGTTGATGCGCATTGTATTGACTGTAATTATGAAGTTGGCGATCAAGTTTTCTTGGGAGTAAAACCGCACAAGAATTCAATCAAGTTATGGAAAGGAGGGGGCCTCTGGCCTATCAACTATCATTTCCTGATTCTTTAAGGTGTATGCACGATGTTTTTCATGTATTTGTTTTGAGATATTATGTTAGTGATCCTACACATGTGATTAACATGATTTCATTGCAGGTGTCAGATGAGGGTGCACTCACTATGGATCCAATCTGCATTTTGGACCATCGCATTCGACAACTATGACGTCGAACAGTCAATCAGGTCAAGTTCGAGTGGGACAATTATAGTCCACACTTGACTACATGGGAGGACACATATGATATGCGCCAATAGTTTTCATGTTTATTTGATAGTTAGACATTTATATCTTGTCATATGATTTATTTACTGTTGTTATATACTGTGAAACTTCGGGACAAATTTTAAAACAAGAAGGGTTTTATGTAACATCCTGGTCTTGTGAGCACATGTTATCGACTTATTCTTTGAGGACACTTGCGTGCAAGTGATCCAGTTTTAATATATGTTGTCTATTTTTCTTATGTATTTTTATGATGATGTTAATGGATTATGATGTTATGTTATTTGATATCTATGTATTGATAGATGTTATTGATGAGTTTCCCCTGAGTGTGGAGGACACTTCATAGATTGAGGATGTCGATGGCATCAATGGACCTCCTTGGACTAAGGATCGAGTCAGGGAGTGGGTTGTATTGGTTTGAGTATTTCCTTTATGCATATGTGACATATGATCAATTATGTTATGATGTTGTTTATGAATCTTTGACAATGTTTTGTTGATGGATGCAGGATGACAATTGCCTACTAATCTAAATCACATAAGGATTAAAGGGGCCATGAAGAATAACCATATATTGAGGGAGAGGTTTGGCAGCATCCCTGTCACAACCTACTATCACTCCCGGTGTGGCTCGAATTGTAGGTTAACAATTACCTAGTTTGAGAGATCCGCAATGTCGTGGGGGCAGACTGAGACAGTCGCTCACGAAAATTCTAAAGGTCATGCAATAAAGCAAGTTCCTTATTCCTTAGAATCTGTTAGTCTCTCACAAAGTCGCCTGAATGGAGTATTGACTCCAAGGGTTGGAAAACTACCAAAACCAGTCAAAGGTGAGTGGCACCCTTGGAACACGAAGTGCGTCTTGAAGGGCACGTCGCGTAATTAATATTGAATCAAAAGCGAGTGGAACCCTTGGAGAACGGAGTGCATCTTGAAGAGAACATCATGGTATTTAAAAAGGTGAGTCAATGAATCTAGGTGGCCTAGAAAAATTTGAGCACATGTTAAACCTTGTAAAATCTTTAGCACTACCGAATTAATTAATTAATTAATTAAAGAATGAATTTATTAATCATAATTCCTAATGGTCTAATATTTTGAAAATAAAAAATTAACTAAGCCTAAGTCTAAGTTAATGAGAGGACAAAAAAAATACTAATTTTATAAATTAAATAATGAGGGGTGAAGTAAATCAATTAAACAAATCAATAAAAAAAATCTAGAGTGATTTAATACACATTGTGCAAGTAAATACCAAATTAGAAATTAAAATAAGAAAGGAATAAAGCATACAATAATGTGTGAGCATAGAAAGGTATTTAGAGTCTAGTCTAACTAGAGAACATTCCTAGGGCCCACGTAAAAAAATTGGTCGTAATAAAAGAAATAAAAGAAATAAAAGTTAAATATGTGCACACAAAGTCAAAATTAAAATTAGTTAAAATAGTTACAAATCCCAAATATCAAATAAAAAATAATAAAGTAATAATATATAATATCCTAAGGTTCAGGGGTGTGCGAGATCCTTGTGTTGTGGTAAAACCTATAACGTGAAAATATGTCCTAGTGTGAAACTTCCAAAACTTCACAAGGCATGTGCTAAATCCAATGTGATGAAAACTTGTAATGTGTGTTATACAGTTATTTGCCACCTGATTACCCGATGGAGACTCTTTAGAGGTTAGCAGGATGAAACACTAAGTTATGTCACTTTTTGCTTGAGTATACACCATCCTTTTTCCTGGTTGTGAGTTTCCATTTTACAGACCATGATCCAAATTGATGGTCATGCCTTAATCTCTTTCAAATCGCAATTGGTCACATCCTATAGGAATGTAGGGCACGAATGGTTTTGTTACTCACAAATTAGGAATCGTTACAATGAGATGGGATCAAGCTCAGATTTCTCACAATTCGACCTTGAGAAGCTTGTTGTTTTGAGTGTCTAAGGGTTATCCAGAATCTCATCTCTTTCATCTTATATATTGAGGGTGTCTCATGGGAGAAGGGGAGGAAAATAAAGAATAAAATTATAATGCCAGATTGATTATAGAGCTTGGGAAAGGAAATTGGGAGAAGTTTCATTAGGTTATTTGTTTCTAAGTTGTAAGTTTTTTATTTATTAATAGAACATGCAAATGATTTTCCCCACTAATTGATTATATATGGTGATTATAATATTTATACAGAGTTAATATTTTCATGTCTTTATGTCATAGTATTATATCTATCAATGTTTAATACATGTTACATTTGACCTTGTGAGAGGTGTTTGTTGGTATTCTTATGCGTGCAGATCTGTGTTCATGAAAGTGGAGGATCTTCGAAAGAGTGAATGACCAAGGAGCATGTAGAGACAACCATTGAAGTATCAAGAGTTATTCTCATCCCCCTATCTCATATATATTCTCATGTATGATTGAGATCTAGGAAAATCTACAGTTTTCATCTCTATTATGTCTTAGATCTAGGAAAAGCCTAAGGGAGGTAACTCTAGTAGGGTACATTTATCCTACAACGGGATGGTGACTCCACTTGGGAATTCATTACTGTTTATTTAGTTTTCTTCCTCAATTATTTAAGTTGTAGGCTAAATGTTCTCGGAAATGTTTTTTTTCGACAATATTTTCTGAGGATCTTTCCTTGAAATCTGACAAGAAATTGTTAAATATGCATATTTGAGTGATTATTTCTATATAATCCGAGTGACCAGGGGTTTTTTCAGCATGTTGAATATATTTATGCATTTAGGATTGGATTTTAAACAACAAAAATAGTGATTTCATACAGATTTATGTCACAGGATTCTGACAAAAGAAGCCATTTCATATAACAGTTGGACAACGCCTTTTTTAAATTCATATTCTCAACATCCTTGCATGTTATAAGCCTCGATTTTTGTCTTCATTATTCCCATAAGTCTTTTATGAGTCAGTTTGAAATTGTTCAGTCCCAGATATGATATATTTGCCTCAGATATTTTAGTTTCCTCACATTTTGATCCACTACAACGCATGACCACCTAAAAATCACACTGAGTAGTGTGACCAATGATAGGGGTCATGTGTCTCTCCATGTACAAGGTGTGACTGGTCACTTTGTCTTAACTAGCAATTCACGACATGTTTTGGAGGGACATCCTTCAAATCTAGCCCACGTCTACTTTAGTGTTTTATTACAGTCTCACAGGTCTTTCTTAGATTTATTTCAGCAATCATTGATGCAACCTTTTTAAATTCATTTAAAAACTTTTTTTAAGCATTGCAAGCTTGAGTTTTTTGTGTTGAAGACATCCTTCTAATTGAATGTTTTATTCCTTGGGTGTTTGTTTTCTTCATTTTATTTATATTTTGAGTTCTTTGCAAGTGTCATTGAATACTTTCATTTTGATTGAAAGATAGAGTAAAAGAAGAGTCTCTTTTGAGTTTTCATGCAAATTGGAAAGAAGAAAAAAACATTTTTCATCCTACTTTCTTAGGTGGAGTGTTTTTGGTACATATTTTAGATATTGTCTTTGTTTGGGATTTCCTGGAAAATAATTTAATAGTTTGGCATTTAATTTTTTCTCCATTTGATAAACGAAAAGCGTGTTGAGATTTTATGTAATTTCGGAAGTTATTGCTAAGTGTATTATATTGGTTATTCCTAATTGTAATTGTGAAAGGGTTTTTTGATAAGTCATGTCTTTTAGGTCTTTTAGAGCATAAATAGAGGTTATATCGAGTCATTTTAATCACTCATTGAATATAAGAACAAGAGAGTAGTACACACTTATCTAGGAGGCTATTCTTGGTTCGTGTCTAGGCCTCTTTGGTCTTGATTTAGTGAAAGAGCAGTGTATGACATTGTACATGTTGGAGGAATCTATATGAGGAACGTTTGCAGGGTTTTCTCCCCCTTGAGGGTTTCCTTGAGTATATATATTATTGTTCTATGGATATCTATATTTCAGTTGTGATCCTTTTTCATATTAAATAATAATAAAAGAATATAATACTTTAATTGTTTGAAAAACAAAATCGAATTAACATGGTATCAGAGAAGGCTTGAAAAAGAAGATTTTCCGCAGATTTTTGGAAGTGTTATGGAAAACTAACTTCATCTTCCTAAGAAGAATGACTACCAGCACCAAAATTGATGAGAAGCTGGAAGGAGAAGAAAACTTTAGAGCATGGAAGTACAGAGTAGGCCTGCTTATGGAAAAACATGATTTATAAATATGTGTTGAGGAGGAGGTTCCAGAACCAGAGGAAGATGAAGCTCGATACATTGGTGGCTTGAAGGGTCGAGGACCTAGTGGTCCTGGTGTCCTAGTGATTGGGACACAGATTATATGCGAGCTGGTAGAGGCTCGGTGGGCCAATGACTTGGTGATCCTGGTGTGATAGTATCTCAGTATATTGGAACAGAGTAAAGGAGTGAAAGGGGATGTTGAAGTCCCAATTTCTCGGGGCCCGATGGGGTAGTGGCTGATGCCACATTAGCACCATAGATATATCCATTCCAATGCCACATGAGAGCTAAAAAATTATCCACAACAGTACCATGTGTCAGGCTACATACTTGTGTTGCGTCAACATGGTGTCCGAATAGGGATGGAGGACATCATGACATCAATAGTCATATCAATGTCATGTCACCCAACACATGTATAATAGGTCCATGTGGAGGCTACGTATCTTATGCCACATCACCATGATAATCAGACTAGAGTGAAAGTTTGAATATGCATCGTTAAAGACCTAGGGGGCCAATGGCCCAGTGACCCGGTAGGCCCAGTGGTTAACTAGACCAGAGTGAATTTTAAGAATGCAATGGTAAAGACTCAAGGAGCCCAGTGGGTCAGTGATATTGTAGGCCTGGTGGTTAACCAAACCAAATCAAATTTTGAGAGCAAAGTGATAAAGCCCCAAGGATCCCGATGAACCTGGTGAGCTAGTGACCTAGTGGTCCCAGAGGCCCGATGGTTAACTATACCAGAGTGAATTTTCAACATCCCAGTGCTAAATCCCAGGGGGGGCTATAGGCTAGTGACTCGATAGGCCCGGTGGACTAGTTAATCAACGTTTCTAGTGAAGAATGGTGAACATGGTGCATAAATGAATCTTGACTAATGAATCAAAGATATCCATAGCTAAGATCATATCAAACTAACATTGGAAGTGGGTGCTTGAGGGGACAATACCAACATCCCTGCTTCCCGATGCCCCAGACATTATTTTGTTGGGGACATGATTGTAGATCTATGGTTGACATTTAATCTAAGGACTAATCTAAGCATTGAGTTTGTGATGCATGTTTCAAGAGACCGGTGTCCTAGTTAATCAAGTCGACTATGAACATGATTCATACCAATTTTAAAGGATGTTTACGACTTGATTTTATGGAATAATCAAGGGATTTGGAGCCGACCTCATGAGCATGAATTTTTGTATGTGGACAAACCCTTGGTAATATGGGATCATTTTATAAATAAAGATGACCTAAAAATTTTCAAAGAGTGTAAAGAATGTGGATGTGAAAGTGTAAGTGTGTCGAGTTAAGCTAAGGCTATGAGG
The DNA here is from genome assembly GCA_009831015.1 of Picea engelmannii. Taxonomy (NCBI): domain Eukaryota; kingdom Viridiplantae; phylum Streptophyta; class Pinopsida; order Pinales; family Pinaceae; genus Picea; species Picea engelmannii. The sequence goes on from ML788945.1 coordinate 128,315, forward strand.
TTTGAGGGTGCTAGAGAATGAAAGAGAGAAGAATGTAAACATCTGGGGTGATAGGGGGGTGTGAGGTCAAAAAAGAATAATTGAATTCTTGTGAACTCTAAACATGTGGAGTTTTTTATGGTGATTACATCAACAACAAAGAATCTATTGAGACAACAAATTTATGTAGATGGAAGATTGAAGTAAAGAATTATTTTTGTACAGGTGAGGAAGTCAATCCAAACATAAAATTTGAATACTAATATCCCAAGTAGGGTGGTACCTATAGGTGTTTTTGATTTGGTGCTCAACTTAGGGGATTGGTATCTCCAACAGGTTGGTGCGTGAAAATATTGTAACTATAGGTTGGGGATTACATGTGTTCTTGATTTGGTGCTTAGGTGAAGGGATTGGTGTCTCTTTCAGGTTTGTGAATGCAAATATTGTAACATATTGGTGTCTATATTAGGTTGTTTCCTATGAACATATTTCAATATATGTTTCTGTGGTTTTCTACCATTTGGGTTTCCACGTTAATCTTTTTTTACGGTGTAATCTATGTTTATATATATTCCTTATTTATTGCTTATGGTTGAAAAATAATGAATTTATAAGTATATAATAGTAAGAAAATAAAAAGCATTCATATATTGATTCACCCCCCCTCTAAGTATAAGTAAGTGTGCCAACAATTTGTATTAGAGCAGGTTCTTTCAAGAATAGTTTAACCACTAGAAGGTGAATCCATACAGTGCACATGGATAGAAAGGGAGGTTTCTCTACAAACAAAGCTCCATTATTTGGTGGATCAAATTATTCCTTATGGTGCATGAGAATGATAACTTACTTGATGAATCTTGGGTTTGACATTTAGAGTGCAGTTAAAAATGGTTACACAACTCCAACAACTCCACCTATAGATGTAGCTAGAAAAAGGCTCAATGAGAATAATGCTAAGACCATGATTACAATTCTATGTGGTCTGGAATATTTATAATTTGTCAAAGTCATGCATTATGTTTCATCAAAAGAGATGTGGGATAAGATACAAAACATTTATGAAGGGGATGACAAGGTCAAAAAGGAAAATTACAAACACATAGAGGAAAATTTGAGAACCTTAAGATGAATGAAGAAGAGAGTATTACATTGTATTTTATTCATGTGGATGAGATTGTCAACAATATAAGATTTTTGTGTAAAGAATTTAAAGAATACATCATTTTGAAAAAACAAATTAGGTCACTTCCCTTAATATTTGATCCCAAGATATATGTTATTGAAGAAATAAAGGACCTAGACAATCTGATAATGGATGAGTTACATGGAATACCTATTGCATATGAAATGAGGATAAAAACAGATAAGAAAGTAAATCCATCAAGGAAGGAAGTTGTAAAACACCCATGGTGGGGCGTCAAAATTTCATTCTTCTTAAGAAAATCAAAACCCCCATTCGAGGTCTCTATTCCATTTTGCTCTTGCAAAGCTTTTCAGCCACACTCTCCATGCTCCAAACCAAGCTCAGAGATGGCAGATATCCTCTCCCAAGTTCTTTAGGTTCTTCAATCCATCTATACTCGCATATGACCACGGGCTATGACTAGATGCCAAGACGATAGGCACCAAGACAACCACCGCGTGAATCCTCTGGAGTGGAAAATCTCTGAAGTTCACAATCCAACGTCGCATGTCCTTGAAGCTTTTGACGACCTTGATTCACTTCAGGACTTCAACATTCAGGAGTTTCGAATGCTCCAAAGTGTTTTCTCCTCCGAATTATTCCCTACCCAGAGTTACAGATTGAGCGCCACACGTCCCCTTCCAACGAACAGTTCTGATGGACTTGGACACTTCGGGACTTCACTCCTCATGTTTCTCTAGAGTTATCTTCTCTGAAATTAATGATCTACTACCACGTGCATTCCTATGCCAATGGATAGGATCTACTCTAACACTTCGACACTTCGGGGATTTTTGAAGCACCTCGAATCCTCTGAAGTCCTGGACTCACAAAATTCTAACACCAACCACGTGGGTGAGGTATGCATAGGTCAAGGGTTGACACATAGCTGGGTTAGGGGAGAAATACGGTATGTGATGTGCATGAATCCAAGTGGCACGTGGATCATCAAGCTTAAATCCAGGTCACCATGGATGGCGTCACTGTGCCTCGTCACTCTGGTATAATCGTCTTTCAAACTCCCTCATATTTTCAAGGTCGAGGTCTAGCCAATACCGATTTGTTCACATATCGATGGTTCACACTGATTGTGGGGATCCAACGTGCTCACTCTTTATCAAAGAGCTCAATCTATGCAATCTGAAAAGTTCTCACTCGACTCTGTTTAATCTTGGTCGTTGATTCTCCACCCCGACGAGATCAACAACGTTGGTTGATTGTGGGCCATGAACTAGCACGTCCATAAATGCAAGATACCAGATATATAAAATATGCAGAACATAAATGAAATGATAGAAATGACAGAATAACAGTAAAATATCTAGCATAATCTTCACAATACACAGAAATGATATACGAAATAGCAACAGAAATAACACTTTGAATCAGATAGCAATGTTCACAGGCCTCTTTGAGGGGGCAACCTCCAGTCGAGCAGTGCTCTGTTACAATAATATCCAAGCCAGGGTTCTCATACCCTCGACTCCTATTTATACTAAAAAGAAGCATCTAGAGGAAGATCCTTCTAGAAGCGGAAGCTTCTATTAGGTCTTCTTACATTTGCCTTATTCTATTTTATTGAAAGGTATTATTAATATTGACCTTTATTACATCCAAATACATTGATCTACCTATGTGTGGGTTAGGACCTTAACATGTTCGCCCCCTTAAAAACAACCTTGTCCTCAAGGCTTGAGATGTGGAAACTGCTGCAGAATGGTAGTTGGTTCCCAAGTGGCATCTGCTGGAGTCATATATTTCCACTGTACTAGCACTTCCTTGATGGTTCTCTGACGCAGGCAATGCTCCCTCTGGTCCAAAACTGCTTCTGGTTGTATCCAAATGGATCCTTCTTCAGCTAACTACGGAAGTTTGGTTTGAAGTTGGCACCTGGTTCCAATCACCTTCTTCAAGCAGGAAACATGAAAAACAGGATGTAGCTTCGACTGACTGGGCAGAGCTAACTGATATGCGACTTGTCCCACACTCTTTAGAACTGTGTAAGGGCCATAAAA
>ML788945.1:136313-150607 GCA_009831015.1 Picea engelmannii
GAAGATCCTTCTAGAAGAGGAAGCTTCTATTAGGTCTTCTTACATCTGCCTTATTCTATTTTATTGAAAGGTCTTATTAATATTGACCTTTATTACATCCGAATACATTGATCTACCTATGTGCGGGTTAGGACCTTAACAATAAATTTCTCCTTCACACTCTGCAATGATTCCCAACCATTGATCTTTGTTCACAGATTGACGGTTCACAGTGATTGAGGGGCCCAATCTATGCAATATCGAAAGTGCTCATCCGAATCTATCTAATCATGGTCGTTGATCCTCTAGCTCGACAATATCAACGCCATTGGTTGATTGTGGTTCGTGAAATAGCATGTACACTAATTTTAGCTTCGCACTCTACAATGATTTCTAATCATCGATCTTTGCTCACAGATCGACGGTTCACAGTGATTGCAGGGCCCAATCTCCACAATTTGGAAGGTGCTCACACAAATTCGTCTAATAGTGGTCATTGATCCTCCACCCCAATGAGATCAATGATGTTGGTTGATTGCGGGCCATGAACTAGAACGTTCGCTAATTTCACCTTCGAGCTCCACAATGATTCCCAACCATCAATATAATCGAGCGACTGGTGTTTGATCTGTTAACTCCATGTGATCTTTGAGTCGATCAGACGACTAAGATAGGTTTTCCTCCCAATGAACGACTTGAATTAATATCCTCTATCAAGTTCTTGATTCATCTATTTCTCTTGTTACTTAGGGAGTTCGGGTAACTTTCACTATTATGAAGTTTGAATTCCTAGGATGTTGAACTTCTGAAACTCTGAAACCATTATGAGCTAGCTCCTTTCTGGCTTAGCATAGGGTTCCTATACCCAGGTCATATTGACCTTCAGATGAATTTCTGGCTATGAGATCTACTCTTAGCCCAGTTTTGGTTAAGGTCATATTGAAGGTCTCTCATGCTACTAGTTTGAAGGAAACACCTTTCTAATTCGCATAAATTTAATTCTTGAAATAGGGAGGGGTAAACTCGTGAGGTTATCGAGACAGTAGGAGTGCCAAGAGGCTTGCTCTAACTTCAAATCTATGAGGTATCTCTCTGGGGAAAACAACTTCAAGAGTGAAACTGGAGCATATGAGAAAAGAATAAGCATAAGTTCTCAAGGAAGCCAACATATACACATAACTTAACCATTTCAATATAGAAGCCATTTACATATATGTAATTACATACATGCAACAATTAATTCCTAATTCAATGCATAGAGTATGAAAAAACTTATCAGAACTAGATAACGTGAAGCGACTGCTGGAAGGGGTGTCTGTTTCTACCCAAACATAGGCTCAGTCACTCCTAACATATTTACGACTAGCAACCCCTGAGATAGACCGTGATTCTTTAAGATTGAATATCTTCTTCTGGCATATAAATAGATAGGGACGAAGGTTACTCTCCTTCTCCCAACTCAGTCTCTATTTCTCGTGATAAGAACACACTCTTTTCACATTTATTCCTCAAACCCAAGAGCTCAGTATCTCGTCTCTACACTCTTCGCAGGCCCTCCTCCGCCCTCCACGATGCCTGACTTTCTTTCCTTTTTCATCAAGATTGTGTGTGGCCTGAATTCCTAGTTTGTGGTCAGGTATGGAAGCCTTACAGATGGGTGGTCTTCCCCATCCCCTCATTAATTCTTGAGGAGGTCATCCCACCTACCAGCCTGACTGTAATTCATTCTTGGGTCAGAGGGTTGTTCTGATCATGAGCAATTAAATCCAACAAGGTACTGGTTTGATGGAGGTTAATGCAACCATTCTTATTCCCCTCCACCATCTCTTTCATAGCATTCATGGTCTCTCTTGCAACACTTATCCATTTTCTATTAAAATAACATAATTTACATTCATCAACTTTTTATACAAAGGTCCTTCAAATCAAACATTCACACACTTGAGTTTTCCATAGTATCTTGGCCTATATAGTTATATTTACAAACTGGGGGAAAAAGGGTGTTACAAAAGCAACCTTCAAGGCATCAAAGAAGAAAAAGATAGAAGAATACAAAACAAGTGACAACTCAGATAGTGAATTAGATGTAGAAGAATCCAACTTTGTCAGAAGGATCAAGAGAGGATCAAGAAAATACAAAGGTAAGCTTCCCTTTAAATCCTTTAATTATAGAGAAGTAAGACACTTTTATACTAAATATCTTAATGTAAAAAATAAAAATAGCAATGAAAAAGAAGATTGCAGCTTAAAAAATTACAAGGAAAGAGTGAAAACAAAATAAAGTTCTACAAACAAAAGAAGAATCTATATACTAGTGAGGACAACATCTCTTATGATGAAAGTTACAATGAAACATAAGATATTATCTTCATGGCGCTAGAAATAGAGACTGATTTTCTAGAAAATAGAAACACAGATTTAAAGGAAGAATACGATCATGATATTGATGTACAAGTGTACCTTGAAGGAGATATCATTTGTGCTCTAAATGAAATAGAGAGACTAAGGAACAAGAACTGGATACAAAACGATCAAATGAATAAGTACATAAAATAAATACTATGTACAAAAGAAATATCTGATGAAAATGAAAAAAATATCATCAACCTAAAATCTCAAGTGGAAGAGGAAAAGAGAATTGAAGAAGTCTTAAGAGCCAAGCTAAAATAAAAGGAATATGTGTGTAGAAGTCTAGAATATGAAATAGTTTTTCTAAGAAAGGATTTGGAAAGATCAAATACCAACATGATATTTGAAAATATCTATGCAGATCTAGATGAAATCCTTAACTGTCAAAGATCACCATTTGGTAAGACCGGTTTTGTCTACAGTGAGAAGAAGGAAACTGCTAAATAAGATCCAACCTCCCAAAAATAGGCAAGCGAAGGACAAATAAAATTGTTATGTTGATGTGCTCAAAAATCCTATCAAGGTTGAAGACAACGTGAGGTAAGAACATAAAGTTCCACGTGAGACAAGTATTGCTCATAGGGATGGAATCCAGAAGACTTTTATGTCAAGATGGAATCATATAATCAGGTATCAAAATCCTTCTTTTGAATATTCATATTCTTGCAATGGTTTTGGTGATAAATAAATATATTGTAGAATAAGGGAAAAAGGATGTTGTATGAGGAAAAACCACATAGATGACCATGGATTCTCAAGGAAAAATTACAACTCATTTTCCCCTTTACTGAATTATAACATTATATGTTATAACTGCAATAATTATGGGCATATAAAAAAGTTATGTAGAAGTTTTTTTAGAAATGATAAAAAAGAAGAAACCCTAACAGTCATGGAAAGAAACAAGAAACAAAAGGAACAAAATAAAGAAGAATTGTTGTTCATATAAGCTGCACTACGTGCACAAAATAATAGGGATAAGTGGTACAATGGCAATGGGTGTTGAAGCCATGTGATAGGAAATAAAACAAAGTTTATCACCTTAAATAAGAATGAAGGTAAAGTTAACTTTGGGGGTAATGGAACTTCAAATATAGTTGGAAAGGGAATTCTTAGTCTTGACAATGGAAGGGCTAAGGTAGAAAAGGTTATGTGTGTTGACGACTTGAAGCACAATATTCTCAGTGTTATCTAGATGTGTGATCAATAACAAACTCTTAATTTGGACTCTCGAGAATGTAAAATTATAAATAAAAATTCAGGAAAGCTAGTTGCAAAAGAAATCAGAACTCAAAACAATGTGTATATTATTGATGAGATTAATGGATAAAAATGCTTCATGGGGCAGAGAAATGAAATCTAGCTATGGAATAAAAGAATGGTACATATGAACTTTGATAAACTGGTAAAAATCAGCACCATATAGGAAGTAAGGGATATGCCAAAGATCACAAAACCCAAAAACATTCTTTGTAAGTAGTGTTAACATGGAAAAAAATCAAGTGTAACCTTCAAGAAAAAGGTATATGCAACACCCAAGCCATTGAAACTTGTGCATATAGATCTTTGTCAACTAACAAGAACAAAAATTATACAAGGAGAAAATTATTTTATGTTACTTATTGATGATTATACAAGAATAACTTGGGTTTTTTTTCTCAGAAATAAATCTGAGGCATTTAAAAAATTTTAATCCTTTAAAACATTAGTTGAAAATAAGATTGCCCTGAAAATCAAATGTTTAAGATTGGATAATTGAGGTGAGTTTACATCCAATGAATTTTAATAATTCTTGGAATCTCATGGAATAAAAATATATTATTCGGCTACAAGAACTCCCCAGTGAAATGGAGTGGTTGAAAGAAAAAACAAACATGTACAATAGATTTCTAAGACAATGTTGAATGAATTCAAATTATCAGATAGTTTTTAGAGATAAGCAATTTACATTGCTATGTACATTATAAACAGAGGGAAAATCATATTTAACATTGAAAAGACACCTTGTCATCATGGTATGATATTACATTCTTGGGAGTCAAAAGGTCGACTAAAATCTGTAAAAAAATTTAGAATATTTGGAAGAAAGTGTTATGTCAAAAGAGATGATGAGGATCTAGGCACGTTTGACTCAAGAGAATATGAAAGAATTTTCCTTGGTTATTCATCAATAATAAAATCCTATATATGTTAAAACAGAAGACTACAAAATATTGTTGGAATTATAAATGTCAGAATAGATGAAGTGAGACCTCATAAGAACAAACTGCAAATAAAAGAAATGGAGTACATTGAAGAAGACGAAGAAAATGAACAAGATTAAGAAGAAAATGAACAAGAGGAAGAGGAAATAGAACTCCAGGATACACAAACCCCATCAATGTTTGTGTAGACAAAATATAGAGAAAAAATAATTCTTGGTGATAAAAATGTTGAAACATGGACTAGGAGAAAATTGGCAAGAATTTCTGAACAGGTAAACCTCTCATTGTTGTCCAAAATAGAGACTAAATTTTTTGCAGAGGATAGTGTTGATCAACAATGGATTAATGTTATAGAGGAAGAACTAAATATGATTTAGAATAATGAGACATGGGAACTTGTTCCCAGAAAAAAATACAAGAATGTAATTGGCACCAAATGTGTCTTCAAAAACAATTGGATGAAGATGGAAAAGTAGTCAGAAATAAAGAAGGATTAGTTTGTATGGGATATGGTCAAGTGGAAGGAATTTAATTTGAAGAAATGTTTTCTCATGTTGTAAGATTATAATCCATTATAATGATTTTGACATTTGCAAGATGTAATAATTTTAAAGTGTATCATATGGATGTCAAGTCAAGATTTTTGAATGGACATTTAGAGGACGAAGTGTACATTGAACAATGAGAAGGATTCTTGCTAACAGAAAATAAATATTATGTTTGTAGATTGAATAAATCACTTTATGGAATAAAGAAATATCCTAGAGCATGGTATTCAAGACTTGACAAGTACTTCCAACAACAAGGTTTGAAAAGAGGAGCAACAGATAGGAATATTTACAGCAAAATATACAATGAAGATATGTTAAATATTGTGGTTTATGTGGATGATATCATTTTTGGAAGTAATGTTGATAGAATGAGACAAATTTTTGCAAAGAAATGCAAAGAGAAGTTGATATGTCCATGCTTGGAGAATTATCATTCTTTCTAGGATTACATGTTTCTCAATCCAACAAAGGCATATTCATTTCTCTGACCAAATGTATCAAGGAAATGTTGAAGAAATGAAGATTGGAATATTGTGCTCCTATCAGTACACCCATGGTCACTGGTTGTAAATTGAGAAAAGAGGATGAATCAAAGGAAGCAAATCAAACCCTATACATATCAATGATAGGAAACCTATTATATGTGACAACTTTAAAGAAAAATATTATGCAAGTAGTAGGGTTAGTTGGAAGGTTTCATTATGTACCAAAGGAGACACATGTGCAAGTAGTAAAAATAATATTCAGATATTTGAAGGGCACATTGGACTTTGGTTTATGGTATCCCATAGGTAAATACTTTACTCTTTCATCTTACAAAGATGCATATTGGGATGGTAGTGTTGATGATAGAAGGAGCACTAGTTGTGGATCATTCTTTTTGGGAAAAAACCTAGTTTCTTGGTTCAACAAGAAGCAACCATCAATTTTTTTATCCACATTAGAAGGAGAATATATTGCAACAACAACATGTTGCACACAAGTTCTATGGATGAAACAATCATTGCAAGAAATTCAGGTAGAATACAATCATCCAATATCAATAGTGAGTGACAATGGAAACGTAATAAACAGTTCAAATAATATGGTTATGCATTCGAAGAAAAAGCACATTCCAATCAAATACCACTTCTTAAGAGAGAAAGTCACGTAACAGAATGTCAAGATGGAATATATTGGTATGAAGGAACACATTGCTAATATTTTTATAAAACATCTTCCTAGAGAAGATTTCAAATATCTTAGATAGAAATTGGGAGTGGTACCTATGCCATCAAATTAGTGAAGCACTTCAAGAGAAGCACAAGTTCAGGGGGAGTTGAAGAAGAGAGAAGGTTTCTAGTTGCAAAGAAAAAAGTGTAAGGGGGAGAAAATCCCTTTGACATTGATTTCAAAGGAGGAGAGTAAGGAAATAAGGAGGATCTTTAGGAAGAGGAAGAATCATATACACAAGGAGAAGTTAAAGATGGTAGTGTCAGGATTGACACAAGTTGTGATCAATGAAAAAGGGGGAGATTGTTGGAAATAGAGTTGTTGTTTATGTCAAAGACATGGGGAGACCATGAATGTCTTTGCATATTGATGATTTTTTGTGTACACTCACTGATAAGTAGAAGTATTCAACAATGAAGGTGACATGATGTGTACCTGAATAAATACATAACCCTGCACAAGTATGAGGACAAGTTGTACAATTGGAAGATGGACAAAATGAATCTGTAAATATGGGGTTTCCAAGTTATAGATGTGTATGTATGCTACAATATCAAACTTGGTTTTTATGAAGGCCAAGCCTTTGTGTTAATTATATGAGAGATCACATATTGAAGAACAGGAGAAACGAGATATGATGGAGATGAAGGATAACGGATTTAGACAAAGATTTGAAGTTTGAGGGACCAAAATAAGTTCTGAGAATGCGTTGAAGGTGAGGGAAACAATAAGGTAAAAATAATATTGCTAAATCCCACATTAATAGGGGAAAATGATTTCAATGAGTTTATAAAGAAAAACCGGAGTTGCATAGTTTGAATGTGAATGGGTGAGTTACAAAACCATGTGAAAAGGGTTAACTTTTAGTTTCATGGTGGATTAAACCATAATAGTTGATCATCAAATATCAATGAATGAAGTTGATTCAAGTAGAGCAACCTTCAAACATTTTTGTTGGAAAACGCATGTTAGTTCCCCCAGTGATTCAATGGCCTAGTAGTCTGATGTCTCGATGCAATGATACCCTATTGGCCTAGTGGGATGACACTCGGGTGGTCTGGTGGATCAGTGCCCTGTTGGTCCTAGTGTCTCTGTGGTTGGGACATAGAGTATAAACAAGTTATTAGAGGCCCTATGGGATGATGACCTTGTTGATTAAGGTTGGTTGTCATTGATGTCAACCCTTGAAGAAAGCCCCATATCACAAAGGTTTGGGTAATGGACCCAATATTGTTTGATGTAAATATGAAGCATTATTGTTTTTTCATAGTTGATAAGAAGTAAATATCGATGAAATCCAAAGTGGTCCCCTTATGATGAAGGCCCTCACAGGAGGTTTCTTTGCGGAGTAAGAGAAACCATGCTTAATTCTGGAATAATGAGATGAAGGATAGTGAATTTGTCAGAGAAACTATCCTATATGGATAGTGTTTTTCATGAAATTTCTGGTGGTATGTAGAACTTCACATAACTCCTCACGGCTAGAGAGTTATGACCATGTGAAGTTGGAGAACCCGAGTTTGGGTAATGGACCCAAGTTTGTTTGATGGATAATGGTATGAGTTTTGCTACATTTTATGGTAACAATATTCTACATGGATAGTGCATGTCATTCCGTTTCTGGTGGTATGTGGAATGTCACATAAATCCTCACGGTTTGAGATTTATGGCCTTACGAAGTTGGAGGACCCTCATATGTCATCTAAAAGCCCAAAAGGGTAAAAGTAGTGAAAGTGGTTTAAGAGATTTTAAAAGGTAAATAATAATGTGAAGTGATGAGTGTATTATAATTCAAAGTGAATACAAAATAAATTATTTCAATAATGAATTTAATGGAGAAATTAAAAGTGGAATAACCCTAAAATAAGGAAAGTGGGCCAAGTGACCTAGAAGATGTTTTTAAGGAAGCTACTTGGAGAGTATAAATAAGAGGAAAGGCTATATAATTTTAATTACACTTGAGAAAGTTGAATATCTATAGGTGTCTGAGGTAACCAAGGATATCTAATCCAAATTTCTGAGGGAAGGTGAAGAAAGGAAGGCTGAAATGCAAGGAAGGATAAATTCTTTTGATGGTGCTTTCTAAGGTATGTTATTTACAGGTCATCTCACCATTTTAGCTATAACTTTTTTTCTATAATGATTCAGACCGTGAAATTTCTAGGCCATTGAGAAAGCATACCCAAGTATCTGTGGTATATATTTCAACTTGTGGGTCGTTGTATTTTGGGAGTTACACTCCGTGGAAAATTGGGTTTGTGGCTAGTCCTGAAACTAGTCAAAAACAGGTGTTTCGGGTAAAAACATCATTACTTATTCATAACATATTCAATTTCAGTGAGACAAAATGTGTCGGTTAGGGTACAATCTGTAGTATGTTTTTCCATAGTTTCATATCAATTCAAATAATATTTTGTGTGGGGCACGCTCTACAAGGTCGCTCTCTAGAATAAGCCAGAATTCAACAAGGTATGCCATTTTTTCTATAACTCCTTTTCTGAGAGGTTCCAAGTAGTGAAACCTGGAGGAATTGCATAAAGAACACTGAAGATAATTTTGTATCAGTTTCCTATATTTATACATTACAGGTTCAAAGTTATGATTACCTCAATTTAGGGTTGTTGACTAATCCAAAACTAGGCATGTGAGACTAAAGAAAAGTTTGATGAAAATTCTAGTCTCTTGTTGTTAAAGTTAAGGAAGGTTTGTAGGAATGTGATCATATACACCAGGTCTATTACAAAGCTACAAATCATATTTGGATGATGAAATTGATGAGGGATTTTGGTTGAGGTACATGTTGAGTACATGGTTGAGACAAGTAGTTGATGAGTTGGCACATACATGAGGTGTATAGTTGATGATGTTGGTACATATTGATGAATAGTTAACACATATTGGTACATACTTGGTACATGGTTGATGCACTTGTTTATGGTACAGGTTGATTACAGGTTGTTTGGTACAGGTTGGTCCATGGTTGATGCATTTGTTTATGGTACAGGTTTATTACAGGTTGAGGTACAAGTTGATGCATAGTTGATTCATGGTTCATATTTATTGGTACAGGTTTAGATCAGTATATCTCATAGTGATAGTGTGACAGTGATTCATGTTAGCCTATGGCTTACCTTTACCAATCACTAAGTCTAAATTGTCACCTATTTTTGTATTATTCATTTAGGATATTAGTAATATATCCTCAAGTGATGACTAATGAGTTAGTTAAGATTGCCTAGCCTAGTCATCATGCATGATTTTAGGATCTAGAGAAAATCTCTCTATGAGGTGGCATCACCCATTGTACTATAAATATGTAACATTGGAGTGAATAATTTGAGTGTTGGCTAGTGAGCCTTTTCCGCCATGTTGTTGTTCTTCTCTATATTTTATCAATTGGTATCATAGCTAATATAGTTCTTAAGGGCCTGGTAATATTTAGATCCATGGTAGTTTTCCATGGAAGGTGAGGTGCATCAAGAGCATGCAACAAAGATGTGCAAATTGGCACACGAGCTACATCATCGAGGAAACCTGTGATTACTCAAATTACTTAGCGATTACTATTAATAATGAGGCTAGGCACAAATCAGATTTGATGGTTGCAACGCTAATAAAGGGAAATCAAATCTGTCCTGGATGTTTAAAGTTTTGAATCAAATTGAATGTTCCATTGTTATCTGTGAGAAGGATCCCACTAGAAAGAGGTAACAAACTTTTATTTGTATTTTCATCTTGTTCTCTAATCTCCTTCCCCTCACCAATCTATCTGATCTGAATACCCTTCAACAAATATGTATCTAATTTTTTTCAATAATTCATGAAAAGATTTAGGTTTTTTCATTCCTGAAAATGCAAATTTGGCAATCCCCATGTCTGTTTTCATATGGATAAAATGAGATTTCAAATCCATGAACTCGACTTGTGTGAGCCGACTCTCCAGTCATAGGATGGCACTTCGTCCAATTCCCACAATCATTTTCCGAACCTGGTTTGACCTCTTTCAAGGATATATTAACAAACCAGTTGACCCTTCACCAAGTTCATTGGTATCAATCTTGGATTCTTATTGTTTTTCTTAAATTGCAATGAATGGCTTTTGCGATGTCCATGATTTTGGTAGTAGGCTGTAATGTTTTGTGATCTCATAAATCTTTGTATTGACTACTACAACAGTTCTAACGCCATAGTCTAGCCTACATAGCCCATTAAAAATCCTTAGAGATATGTTTTATATGGATATATTTCTACAAGTGTTGCATCATTGTAGAAACCTGAGTACCAGGAAATCAACAAAGTCTGTCATAAAGTTGATATGACCTGATTTCTTATATGATCTCATTTGATGCACCTTATCTATGGTAAAAGAGGATCATCCCCCATCAATGCACAACATGAAGGATAGATCTAGAACAACGATTTTCTTGTTGCAACCATCATTGCACAAAAACTTCGATCAACATCAGTGACTGCAGCATCTTCATATTTTTTATGGTCATAGACAGAATCTCAGTTTCATTCCAACTACAAGCATCTCGGTGTAAATTTATTTGGCCTCAGCAAGAAATCCCTTACGTGCTTCTGGTGAGAAACAAACTCACGATATTTATGGATATATTGCAAACTGAACCCTAGCATTGTGTAATTTTCCCTACAGGTTGATCTAGTGTTGATTTGCATGGACCCATATTCATCACCTCCTCAGTGATCTACACCATCTGTTGGCAACAAAATGATTCCCATATTGATATGCGTCACTATAGAGAATGAATATTAAATGCACCAGTCTATATGAAATCATGTGGTGGCTATCATAGCGCTGTAGCCATAATCGTGTGCTCAAGAAACAATTCAGTGGGCATGATCTAGTCAAAGTTCATAACAAAAATGGCCCGACCTCATCACGCTAGAAAAAGTTCGTTGGAGCCATCATTGTCACCATCGGAGAGATGGAGGAGATTCAGTTGATCGTCATAAGAAGACCAAAGGATAGCATGGAAGTCGGTGGAGGTAAGAATAGTGTTGAACGCGGATCTGCAATGATGGATGAGAAAAATCTTTGGATGTAGTATAAAGGAGCCATGATTGCATTGATTTCTCGTTGATTCATTCACGATGGATGAGAGGACCGATTTTCCATATTTCTTGTTTGTGCATTAAAATACAGTTGAATTTCACCGAGATCAATGAGTTATTGCTTCTTGCATGCATGTTCTTGTTGCATAGTCCGTTGGTGCAAATTAAAAGTTTAACAGGAGGCAGTTGAAGAAGTTACCATTTATTTTGGTTTGTGTAATTGAATAATGTGCCCCGGACCATGTATGGTTTGAAGTGTTTATAATAGGCAGATGTGAGTGCACATCTGAACCTACCAAAGTCGACCTCCCAATTGAAAGATCTGGTTGGAATATGCCCTAGACATGGACATGACAGGAATAATCAATAAGTTTTTTTTAAGGTCAACATAGGTAGGAAGGAGAGTCAGCATTAATTGGTAAGAAAAATGGAGGTCGAACCACAGTTTGTAAGAAGACTAAAATTGTCGGTCGTGTCAGTGACAGTTTTACCACAACTGAATCAAATTAGATTTGAGTGGCTAAGTTGGTATAATCCGAGTACTTCAAGGTTTTTCAACAGGCTAAATCCATTTATGCATTCAGAAAAGAAATTAGAAAAGCAAAAAGTAGATATTTTGTTCAAATTTACATCGTCAGATTCATGCAAATTACTATTATAAAATAGAAAAGATAGAACATTTAGCCATTAAAAATTGGTAAATTCAGTCGGTGGGACCAAAATTTTATGAAAGGTTAATATTTATTTTAATGTAAGAGGTGTCGGAGGACATTAATAAATGCTTTGTGATTTCATGTGTGGGAGAGATTGGGGACTTTTCATGAAAAAAAGAGAAACAATGTCATTTGTAAAAGTTGCTAGCTAATCAGTGTATGTGAGAAAGTAAAATACTTGAACCTTCTTTCCATGGTGAAAGTCAAAGTTGTTCAAGATAAGGTTTGGTTTAAGTAGTCAAAAGTCTAATTAAAGGTTTGGCAATGAGATGTGATGATAAAGGCATACAACAACTTGGACTATGGTTGATCACATTGTAAGCAATGGGAAGTCTTATGAAAGGACTATGGTAAATGTTTGAGTGTGTTTAGCTTGGTATAGGTGTTTTCTAGAAGAAGGCTTGTAATTCATACACCATTGTGATCTCAAGAAAGTTTCAAAATGTATTTGAGCACAGTTATTGTAAGAGAGATACTCATAATAAAATCGAAGTCTTTTTTCTCTATGTCCTAGATCCGCCCAAACTTGAATAAGGGGATCTTAGGCACACTTTGTGTTGTGTGTGATGGTAATTTTTTTATGGAATCTTTATGTCATTATGTTTAGTGTTGGCATAATCATACTTGCAATTCATCATTTAACACAACAAACATGAAGTTCAAGCTCAAATTCATGTCATTCAAGCATATGTGAACAACAATCTTAAGCATTCAGGTTGCCAACTACATCAGTAATGGACAAATCAATGTTTTCGAACTCAACACATCATGGAGCATTTAAAATTCAATTGTAACTTGCAACAATGTTTGTTGTAAGATTACTTAATTGGGATTTATTATAACTTGCAAATTTTCATTTTGTAAGTTTACTTGTCTTTTTGAAATCAAGTTGAGTTGAATTGAATTTTTCATAAGGTGCATTTTCAGCTGAGCCTGACACCCTAGAGTCATTTTGATTCGTAATTGACAAGGATGTGTACTTGAAACTCAAATCATTGTAAACATTAATTTTTGGATTCATTTTCGGTGGTAACTGACATCCTCAACTTCTTGGAAGAAAGCAAGAAAAGTGTAGGGGGGCGAATAGAATTTACGTCAAATAATTTCATAAACTACAACAGTATATCTACCTGGTTTCAAACAAAATTCAATAATTCTTTTAATTGAGCACCTAAGCATTTATAAATTTATCAACCCATAATAAAAAATTTATAACAGTTTAAAACAATGAAAAATCTTAAATACCTGAACCTGATGCTAATAGCCATCTATTGTCCAAATGCCTTCTTGACCATTGTTGCACCATAAAACACTGCCCAAAACCTAGTGCCTCCCTACCAACTAGGTAACTTCCTAGCTCCAGGATATCATATGGATATCCTGGCCCTCTGTGCCCAAAACCACCAGCAACCCTGGTGCACTGATACAATCCCACTCACAAAATTTCACATCTCTTTGCAAATCCCAGAGCTCCCAAAATCCATCCCCAACCTCCCGTAGAAAATCCCCTCCCATAAACCTCCTTCCCCTCCTTATCCCTCCTTCACCGACTCCCCCTCATTTACTCCCTACCTAACCCATTTATTACCCTCTTATCCTTTCCCGTTAATGCCCCTTATCCCCTTTATTTAATATCTTATCCTTCCACAATTAATAAGTTATCCCTTGTTGTGTACGTAACCTTTCAATTTAACTATATAACTTATTAATTTATTAAATTTAATACTCATGTTTTTAAATGTAATAGGTAGTTTAATTAATCAATTAATTAATCAAATTGCAACCATTAATTAATCAATAATTATTTAATTAGTTTTATTATACCTATCCTATTTAATTAATATCATATTAAGACGATCAATCCCCTAATTAATTTTTACTTAATAATCCTTCACATTTGTTCAACTAGGGTTGTTACATACACCCACCCTTCAGGAAACTTCGTCCCGAAGCTAAGGTATCTTATGGTACAAGAAAAAGAAACATGGTTCACACATTCATAACAAGTAACCGACATTATTAGTAAGTAAGTCAAGAAAACTCATACATACTAGTGTATATGTACATGAAATGCATGTGTAGCTAGTACATGCAAATCTCGTGCATGTACTAATAATCAAAACTGTCATCCTTTAGTAATTTATGTATGC
>ML788945.1:150657-163938 GCA_009831015.1 Picea engelmannii
TACTCATCCTTCCTCCCTAACCTACTTCCATCTCCATTCCTATCCATCCTCTGCTAGACTATCTTGGAGCGTCAACTATATTGACCTAACTCCAAATAGAACCCGTAAGTGGAAGTGTCGCTATCTCGACCAAACTTCCCTAGAAGGCATCTGACAGTCATCATCACACGTCTTGGGGAGCGTGAAATAACACCGTCCTCCCATGACTTCAGGTTCAGAGGATACATGATGGGAAATGCCTCCACCCCTCCTAATCATAACTAGGGTCCACACCCCACAATGGAGGATACACAGTGGGAAATTCCTCCACCCCTCCTAACAGGACTAGGGTCCACACCCTACAATGGAATATACAGTGGCACCGTGTTGCTGGAGGTTTTGTCATCGTTTATTCCGTTTTGGGCAGTGTCATCACCTGAAATCATGCATTGATCCACATATCATAGCAATGTATCCAAACCAATATAAATTTCACATAGAATATTCATACCATAATGTTTCTCGGTTAGTGGTCCTGATATCCACTTTCATCATCATTATCCCTTGGCTATTTCATGGCCCATAACCTACAGATTAGTCTGTAACACAAAATCATACATTTCTATGCAATATCATCATGTAATTGCATACTATCATGATTTCAATTTGGTATCCCTGTACCGGTAAATTAACATCAAAGTTTTCCAATTAGAAATAGATCTCATAATACCCCATAATTCAATTTGGACACCCATTCACAAGATTATCATTTACTCAAAATAGATTGCATCATATCCAACATTATTCTAATAGTATTTTAAATATTCATAAAACTCTTCATTCTCACAATGTGTCGCATCATATACATCATCATTAATAACATTTAAACATTCATAAAATTTACATCCATGTAGTAGATCGCATCATATACATCATCATCAAATAACATTTAAACACTCATAAAAGTTCATAAATTTTTTAAAGTTTAAGTGTATCACTTAATAGTTCATTGTGTCTAGAAAATAAAGTATATAGGCCTTAGGTAATCCTGGTTGTCTAAGTCAAAAGGTGGTGTTACATACACCCCACCTTCAAGAAACATGTTCTCAAGGTGGTCAAAATAGTGAGGGATAGTCTCGCCATAGTGTCTCGGCATCTTCCCAAGTAGCAGATACTGGACTATACTTGTCCCACTGGACCTTAACTTGGTCTAACAGACGGTTCCTGAGCTGTTAGACTCTATGGTCCAATATCCGTAATGGTTCTACCGTGAGGGTTACCATGTCCGATACCTGCAATTCCTTCCAATTTAGTTTATGTGATTCATCAGCAACATAATGACGTAAAATAGATACATGAAATACATTATGAGTTTTATGCAAGTGGGGTGGCAGTAGGAAACGATAGGCAATGGGTCCAATTTTCTCTTGGATCCTGAATGGTCCTATAAACCGAGGTGACAACTTTGTCCCCTTCTCGAAGCATATGGTACTCTTATTAGGCCTGATACGAATGAAAACCTGGTCTCCCACTTCATAACTTCGGTCGGTCCTGTGTGCATCCGCATAATTTTTCTGCCTATCCTGTGCTTCCTTTAGTCTCTGCCTAATCTGAATCACCTGTTCCTCCATTTCTTGAATCAATTCTGGTCCAACTGTTACTCGTTCTTCTAGTCTATCCCAACTCAATGGCATTCTGCATGGCCTCTCGTACAAAGCTTCGTAGGGTGGCATTCCAATGGAACTATGATAGTTGTTATTGTAGGAAAACTCTACTAAAGGTAGGTACTTATCCCACTGGGTCTGATTATCCATTACATACATCCTAAGAATGTCTTCCATGACTTGATTTACTATCTCAGTTTTCCCATCTGTTTTAGGATGATAAGTTGTGCTTAAGTTCAACTGAGTCCCCAACGCTGACTGTAAACTTGTCCAAAACCTAGAAGTGAATCTGGAGTCCCTATCTGAAATGATCTTCTTAGGTATCCCATGCAAACGGATAACCTTTCTTATAAACACACGTGCCACATCAATGACATCATAAGTGTCTCTAACCGGAATGAAATGAGCACTCTTGGTTAACTTATCCACTATCACAAGAATGGCATTGTGTCTATGAGATGTGAGTTTCAACCCCACAACAAAATCCATGGAGATGACTTCCCACTTGGACATAAGGACATCATGTGGTTGTAGGAGGCTTGCTGGGTGATGGTGGTCGGCTTTCACTTGTTGACACTCTAGGCATTTGGAGATGAAACGGACTACATCGCGCTTCATGCCCACCCAGAAGAAGAGCTTCCTCATATCTGCATACATCTTCTTCACTCTCGGATGCACACAATAAAGTGATCTATGGGCTTCCTTCAGTATGATGCTTCGAATATCCCCATTCTCAGGGATGTAAATCCTTCCTTTATATCTTAACAATCCATCTGTTTCCATATTATATCCTTCATACTTTGGATCTAACTGCCTCCTTCTCTAGAGGTTTGAAGTAACCTTTAAATACCAACTATCTCCTGGGAGTTGTGTCAACACATGTTCCCTCAGATTGACCTTTAAGGTTACCAAGGAGAAGATATGTGGTCTCCTACTCAAGGCATCTGCGACCACATTTTCCTTTCCCTTGATGTACAAAATACAAAAATCGTACTCACTCATAAACTCACTCCATCGCCTTTGCCTAGAATTCATATCTCTTTGAGTGAAGATATGTTTTAAACTTTGATGGTCCATTTTGAGCTCAAAGTTTCGCCCAACAAGGTAGTCCCTCCAAAGTTTCAGAGCTAGCATTACAGTTGCTAACTCTAAATCATGAGTCACGTATAGGTCCTCATGTTTCTTCAACTTCCTTGATGCATAAGCTATCATTCCTCCATCCTGCATTAGCATGGCTCCCAACCCTTGCTTCGAGGCATCCGTGCAGACCGTGAAGTCCTTTTCCATATCCGGCATTTGTAGAATTGGTGCACTAGTTAGTAACCTTTTAAGCTCAATGAATGCACTATCACATTCTTTTGTCCATTCATACCTAACCCCCTTGAGTTGTAAAGTGGTGATGGGTTTCTCTATTTTTGAGAATCCTTCTACAAATCTCTGGTAATAACCTGCTAGTCTCATGAAGCTTCTCACCTCATGGGAATTTTTCGGCACTGGCCACTCCATAATGGCCTTTACCTTTTATGGGTCCACAGAGATTCCTTCACTGGAAATGATATGACCTAAATAGTGGATCTCTTTCTGGAAGAAGGAACACTTCGACAGCTTCCCATACAATTTGTTCTCTCTAAGGCAGGACAACACTATTCGTAAGTGTTCCTCGTGTTCTCTTTCATTCTTGGAATAGATGAGGATGTCATCTAAAAAGACTTGTACAAAATGGTCTAAGTACTTCCAGAATACATTGTTCATGAGGCTCATGAATACTGTTGGCGCATTGGTCAATCCGAAAGGTACTACAACAAACTTGTAATGTCCAAACCGAGTTCGGAAGGCAGTTTTTGGGATATCACATTCCTTAATCCTTAACTGATGATACCCTGATCGCAAATCGATCTTTGAGAATACCACTGCTCCTTTCATCTGATCGAAGAGGTCATCTATTTGCGACATCGGGTACCTATTTTTCACTGTAGCACGGTTCAAATCCCTGTAGTCTATACACAGTCGTAAGGATCCATCCTTCTTCTTTACAAAAATTACCAGTGCACCCTAGGGTTAGACACTGGGCCTTATTAGCCCTAATTCTAGTAACTCTTTCAACTGCATTTGCAACTCACAAAGTTCTGGCGCTATCATCCAATACGGAGTTTTGGAAATTGGTTCTGCACTAGGTTTTATCTCAATAGTAAAATCAAGCTCCCTCTTAGGAGGTAACCCTGGTAACTCGTTCGGAAAAACATCCTGAAATTATGACAATACCGGGTACTGATCCAATGAGGGTCCCTTCCTTTCATCCATTGCTTCCACTACATAAAGTCGACACCCTTGTCTCAAGCATCGCTTAACCTTCATAGTTGATATAAAGTGTAACAACACTTTTCTCTGTACACCCTGGATCTCTACTGGTCTTCCTTCATCATCGACACAAAGCACCCTCTTTGCAAAACAATATACTAAAGCTCGATGAGCTGCTAACCAATCCATTCCAATGATTAGGTCATATTCCCCAAGAGCAGTGACGTATACTTTCAACCTGGTAGTGCACACTCCCAGGTCTACTATACAATTATCAACACTAGGTCCTACTGCTTGTTTTTCCCTTGAAGCCATCTCGACTTGTTTAAAGTCATCGTGCTCGTAGGCTTCCAACCCACTCTTTTCTAATGTAGATGGTGAAATGAAACTATCTGTCGCACCAGAATCAAACAAAATTTTAACATTGATATGATTTAGCGTACCTGATGACTCCACCACTGTGGATTGATGTTCAGCCTGGTGATTATTAACCGTTGCGTAAATCTAGTGGTTGCTACTTGCTCTTCCCATCGGTGCCTTTCCTTCTCTATGTATGAACCCTGATTGTAACTCTGGGCAGTCGCATTGGTAATGGGGTCCTTCGCACCTCCAATAGGTAACACGAGATTCAACCTGTGCGTTGTTATGTGACTATCTTTGAAATGAGTTCCTTCCCCTAGAACTGCTGCCCCTACTCGTTGTTCCTTGAGATGGTCGTGGACCTGTCTGCACCATCAACGATGAATGGGATGTTTCTCTCACTGCCACTGAAATCCCTGCAGCTACTGTCCTTGGCATGAATTTGTTACCATATGGCAGTGGCCTTGAGCCTCCTCCCCTAGGAAAAGTCCTCGGGGTCTTTCCTACGAATCCAATGCGATGCGAAAATGTCGGTCTTATACCCCCAGTCAAGTTCATGTGTTCTTCCACGTAACACGCATTTTCCACCACCTCCGCTACTGAATACGGTTTCCACATCCACACCATAGCTCTTATCTTAGGGTTCAATCCATAGACGAAGCACTCTGCCTGTCATTGGTCGATATCCATATACGACACATATTTGACCAGTTCCATAAACCTGATCTCATATTCTTCTACAGTTCTGTTTCCCTGTACTAAGGCATGAAATGCCCCTACCTATTGTTCCTCGTAGTATGCTGGTAGATATTTCCTTCGGAACCTCTCCTCGAAAAGTTCCCAAGATACTGTGTCTGGGGCAAGGTGCAGTTGTCTTTCCAAGTTGCCCCACCAGTTCAAGGTGTTGTCTCTTAACTGAAAATGGTGATCTTTTCCTTTGAGTTGGACGCATAGTCCCTTAAGGCAAAACACCTTGTCATACCTTCCAACCAGGCTTTCGCACGTTCGCTGGCACGACCCCCGGAAAACTCCAGAAGTTTGATCTTCTGCAATTCCTGCGTGATGTCTTCAGGTGGAGGTCCTCCCCCTGAATCCCTTGACTCTTCTGGATTACCCGTTCTAGACAGTGGGGGTTCCACTTCAGTCCCTGTCAGTTTTTGCCCCTTTAAAATCTCATTGATGGCTTCGAACGAGCACAGTATGAGGGCTAGTTCGGGCGATGGTGGTGGTGGCGCTAGCAATGTTGGCGGTGCTTGCGACGACACTCCCCTACCTCAACTTCCTCGAGTCCTGACCATCCTGTATGCTTTGACCTGCATCCACCAAAGTTGTCAGGGTGAGTTCTAGGATGTTTCAAATTGGTGCTACTTAAACTTAGAAACAGGGTTAGGCGTAAGTTTTCTTTACTTGTCTATAAACAGACATTACTCCATTAGGGGATTGGCTAGGTTAGGGTTAGGATTAAGCGTCTAAGCTTTACTTCTTCGCCCCTACGAAAAGAACTATTGGTTCCCTTTCCCTGTAGCTACGTTAGCCTTGCGCCTCACTCGCCACTTCCTATGCTTATGCTCCTAGTGCATATGTCGCCTCCTTCCCACTTGTCCTAGTCTAAGCCCTTTTAACTTTTCGCTTACAACTTGATTAAAGTGACTTCCGACCTTATGTTTATTAATTTACGCTGATATGCGTACACCTATTGACAACGGGTATAATTAATGATCTTTTAATCTTATTTAACCTTAAACCCTTATATGATGGCTATGCATTGAAGATGCTGGCATATTCTTAGTCGTCCTCCAGAATCAATGGGTCAGATTTATTGTTCATAACTTTCTTGCATTTATCAAGGCATCCATTAACATGTTTACTTTTTTTTTTTTTTTTACATTTACCTAATCACATAAAAAAAATGTTGTAAGGTTATATAATTACCACGTTTAATGATTAAATAGGATTAAACTACGGCAACTGAATAATTATCCCCAACTGCCAACCACGTTTCGGCGTTCACCAACGCTATGTACCTTTCAGTGTTAGTGTTCTTCTTAAGACGCTTCGCTTGGTGGGTGGTCTTGGGTATGACAATTAAAGTATTTATATGTGAATTTATTTGTAAAATTCACATTGTGTGGTGCATTGGTAGGGCAGACTTTGTAAAGACTTGATCAGTGGGAAGGTCTGGGGTTCGATCCTCGTGCACTCCATAAATTTTTCTTAGCCTTATATTATTAAATTATTTAAATTAAAACTTATAATTATATATATATATATATATATATATATATATAATTTAAATTTACACTAGCTTATTAATACCTTTAAATAAATTATAAAACTAAAATTTAATCAAAATAAAAAAAATGAAAATTTAATTATTCAAAAGGGAGTATTAATATTTTTAAATAAATTATTAAACTAAACATTAATATATATAAGAAAAGTCCTTGGCATTCATTGGCAGCCTTTAAGGTCGGGATTCTGGCATGAGGCCCACGTGCCCGGCCTCCGGCTCTCAATACCAAAACCTAAGCTCGCCTCTTTCCTCGCCTCGACGTTCTACTTCTTTTGGCGTTCTACTTCATTGCCTCCTTCATTTTATTAGTCTGCCAGGGATGCTATTCAAAAGATGAAATCATAAGGGCTTAGAAAGCAGGCCATGGCTGCGGCGATCCTCACGCTTCTGGTAGATTACTTCTTAATCTTTGATCTCACAAATTTGCATCTTTTCAAGTTAGCTTAATATTTTACCCAGCCTTGCAAATTTTGCTAGATATTGTTTTTAGCATCTTTTTATCTGACATGGTTTGCTTAGCTACAAGTTTCTGCCGTTCAAATTCATTACTCTGTCAAATTACTAGCCATTTCTTCCTTATAAGAATTTAGTAGAAGAAGTGTAATGTCTCTTCTCTAATCTCTAGTATGTAACCTCTCTCCTCCTCCACTTCCTTCCCAAGATGCTTCCCCCCCACTATTTGTAGCTGTTGGCCAGGCCGAGGACGTGCCTTACCATTTATTTGAACACAAACCAGGTTCAAAACCACCAACTCTTTCTATTTCGGTTGAAAATGTTGTATGCAAAGGGCTAGTTCGTGAGCAGTAAACCCATGTTAAAAGTTTCATTCATCCATCTGCAAGTTAACACTGCTTGTAAATCTTCTCCTTCACGTAGTTTTCTACCTACTTCCCCCATGCCATAATGCGGTGAATTTTCTATATGTAGCAACCTAGCTCTGATCATCCCAAAGCTTACCCATCTATCGAAATTGGTTGACTTTCCCATCCCATTCTGATGCATCGCAGCTGCCAAAGTGACTATGATGCATGCATCTATTTCTTCAGAGGATCCAGCCGGCTTCTTACCCCTCAAACATTCCTTTTATGCAAGAGTAATAGGTGAGGAATCTCCTACACTTGCTCCTTCTGGTCACTCTTGCTCTGGCCGACACTATTTGAGTCAAAATCATCGATTCACTTCATTATAGTAATGGGAAGGAATCACTTCATAACCAATGTGATACATGTAGTGATCCTCTAGGACGAATAGATATATCCGGAGATGGAGAAGTACCTATCCCAAATCAACATTATCCTTCTAAGCATTGTAGAAATCCAGCAATCCCCTATTCCCAAGCAATTTTCAGAATTGGAAGGGATGCGACATACAAAAGGCAGGAGAATTGGGTAAGAAGAGCACAGGTCTAGAAATTTCAAATACTATATTCATGGGGACATTTTAAGATCGGAAACAAGGAGTGGGGAATGCATTTATAAGCAATTAGACTATAGATAACATAATCTACACAGGTTCTGCTTCAAGATTATCATTATCATTTCTTCTATAATATACTCAACTTTAACTTCCACGATTTCTTTTATGCAAAATATTGGATTTGCACATAATCAGAACAAAAAATAACAATGGTGACACTTACTCTTCCACGGTTACACATTCACACTCTCTCCTCGAATTCATGCAAACCCAAGTATAAGTCCAGGGGGGCGTGTTTCTCATCCTAAGCCATTCCAATGCTGAGCATCTCCTCTATGTTCACTGCACCAGCTCTTGTACCGCAAACTGATCTGTTTTTGCTTGCATCGCAGGATAGAGTCATTCTCATTCATGCTCAACGTAGTCCAGTTTCCCCCTCTCACAACTGGAAGCCCATTTTTCATGGTGTCAATAGATGTGTTGATGATGTTGGAAAACGATATCAAGAAATCTATGGAGAAGATTTTGGCCAAAGCAATGGAAATATGCAAATCCAAAATGTGAGTATAGTCTATATTGGAAAGAAAGGCGCTGGTGTGAACTAGATTATAGGGTTGTTTCAAAATTAATATAGTTTTATTGATGTTTTGTTGAATGGTAATATTGAAAATCCTTTTTACTTTCATCATTGGCTGACTGTATTGAATCCCTCCATGCATACTTTCATTGCATGTTGCACGAGGATGATCAAGGTGGCCTAAAACTCCATCTTGGCGGGGAATCCATCAACACTGTGTGTTTTTGGTATAACTGTGTCTTTTCTTACTAGAATTCAAAACCCATCTTCCAACGAGAAACTGGTTCACATTGGACTTATGGTTAAGTACCTTTCTGATTATTTCAGAATTTATTCTGATTATTTCAGAATTTATTGATACAGTTAACTTCAAGCAGGTTCCATCCATTAAGGTCTTTAGGATTGCAAACTTTAAGACATGGGTCATTCTATAGATCAGCTCCACTTTATTAGGATTGCAAAATTTAATTGAAAAGCCCACTACCATCAGTAGATCGGTGTAACCCTAGGTTTTTCCTTTTTTTTTTCATTGATTAGTTTCTTCTTCTTTTTTTTAAATCCGATCTTTTATTGAATTAGTGTTGTTGGATTTAGCTACTTTAGTGCCCTTGTGCAATTCCAGGGCTTTTTAAAAAAAATGCATCATATATTTCTTCATTGCACAATTAGTTACATCATGGAACAAAGAGAGTTATAAAAAGTAATGCATATGTTTTACTTTGGTAAATTTGTAATGCATTTTTTTTTATATTTGTTTTAAAATTTTTGCATTTTTTTTGGTTTGCAGGTTAGGCGGGAATGGATCTAGAGCTTGGAGCTAGGAACTTGGCCCTTAAGGCCCCAAATTTATATTTAACCTAATACGTTTATTTAGCATTTTACCACAACTAAGTAGGAGTGTTTATTTAAATTTATGGGTGGGTAGGTAGGCCCTTGGTTCCAGATTTTGAACTACTCTGATACCATATGTAGGGGGGCGAATAGAATTTACGTCAAATAATTTCATAAATTACAACAATATATCTACATGGTTTCAAACAAAATTCAATAATTCTTTTAATTGAGCACCTAAGCATTTATAAATTTATCAACCCATAATAAAAAATTTATAACAGTTTAAAACAATGAAAAATCTTAAATATTTGAACCTGATGCTAATAGTCGTCCATTTTCCAAATGCCTTCTTGACCGTTGTTGCACCGTAAAACACTACCCAAAACCTAGTTGCTCCCTGCCAACTAGGTAACTTCCTAGCTCCAGGATATCATATGGATATCCTGGCCCTCCATGCCCAAAACCCCCAGCAACCCCGGTGCACTGATACAATCCCACTCACAAAATTTAACCTCTCTCTGCAAATCCCAGAGCTCCCAAAATCCATCCCCAACCTCCCGTAGAAAATCCCCTCCCATAAACCTCCTTCCCCTCCTTATCCCTCCTTCACCGACTCCCCCTCATTTACTCCTTACCTAACCCATTTATTACCCTCTTATCCTTTCCTGTTAATGCCCCTTATCCCCTTTATTTAATATCTTATCCTTCCGCAATTAATAATTTATCCCTTGTTGTGTACGTAACCTTTCAATTTAACTATATAACTTATTAATTTATTAAATTTAATACTCATGTTTTTAAATGTAATAGGTAGTTTAATTAATCAATCAATTAATCAAATTGCAACCATTAATTAATCAATAATTATTTAATTAGTTTTATTATAAATATCCTATTTAATTAATATCATATTAAGACGATTAATCCCTTAATTAATTTTTACTTAATAATCCTTCACATTTGTTCAACTAGGGTTGTTACAAAAAGTTCAAGTGAGCGAGCACAAGCGAGCGAGAAACAAATTCAAGTGAACATGAATAGCAAGTGAGCATGAAGTTCAAGTGAGAAATTCAAGTGAGTGAGTTGCAGATAATCCTTCTTTTGTCGAGTCAAAATTGTAATAAGGATCTACCTACACAAGGAGACCTTTTTTAGTGTTTTAAAATGGCTTGAAGTCTCGAATTATTAGAGTTACTGAACACTCTAATAAACACCATTGAAGACAACACAATGACATTGAACAAAGAAACTCTTCAATCAATGCTAACTTGTTTGCAAGTGATGCAAGCTAAAGTTAGACTTATTCAAGCACAATCCCAACTTTTGACTGATGAAATTATGGATCTCAAAAATCAACATCCAGTGAAGTGTTCTGAACTAGTTTGTGTTCAACAAAATCCTCTCTATAATGATGAATATGATGTTTATGTTGATGTTTTCGATCAACAATCAGTGAAGGAGAAACTCAGTAAGACAACTCCAGATGCAGATGAAGATGAAAATATTCATGATCCTACATTTCAAGAGTTTTCTTTTGATTTCAGTGAAGAAAACCTTCCAATGATGCATCGACATACAGTAAATCCGCTTCCACAGATTTCAAAGCAACAGGTTCATAATACTCTTTCCAAGCCCATCATCAAACCTTGGGAATAAATCATCTACCACAAGAATAGAACAGGACTTGGATATGACAAGGAAGTTACCTTTCATATTCCTAATTATTCCAGACCAATCAAGTTCCAAAGTGATGGATTCCTTCAAGAAGATTCACTTTCACCTGTTCAAGTTCAACATCAGAATGATAAGTGTCAACATTGTAATCGAGTTGGTCACAAGGAGAATCAATGTTTTGATCTCCATCCTTGCCAGCATTGTGGTAATCATAACCATTCTTCAAACAGATGTTCAACACTGAAGAAACCTGCAAGATTGAAATTTCACTATGAGTGGATTGATCCTTGGAAATGGTCATCAACAACCAAGTGATTATATAAGTCTTACTGTAAAACTCAATCTCGAGTAAAGACCAATATTGTATCACATAACATTTTTGTACCTCACATAAGTGGTCCCCTTATGGCATAGCTTTCGAGCATGGCCCTCATGGGATGAGATAACATGTGGTTTTTTTTGCATGCCCACTTTGTGTTGTACTCAAATGAAACAAGTATGGTACTCTCTTGAGCCTAGAAGGGGGGAGTACAATGTTGTAACTCTCATGCACCTTAAGGGGAGGAGTTCAAAATTCCAGTGATGATGGTTCATGAAACCACTTGTGGTCTCTCCTTTTAGCTGACAAAGGGGGGAATTGATGATGGAATTGAATATGGTTGTCAGACAGAAAGTTTTGACAACAACAAACATCAAGTATGCTAGATGGGCATGAAATTTTTCAAATGGGCAACTGCGGTTTGTAGATGACAAAATTTGGCAGAATTATGGTTCAATAAGTTTAAGTTGAATCATATAGATTTTTATTTTGAGAGCAATGATGTGGACGTTTGGTTCACATAGATGGTCGTTCAACCTAGCAGAGGACAAGAGGATCCTTCTACATTGCAGCTTGGCATTTGATTGAGTTGTCAGGCATTTTCAAGGATGTGTCAAACTAGAAGTTGATTCACTTCTCTTAGTTCACTCTCATCAGATTGGAGTTTACATTAAGTAAAAAATTTGTACACATCCTGGCTCACATGATTACATTGTGAGATTTTCCAGAGATGGTAGACTTTGACAGGATTATGGTTCAATGACTTGCAATTGAATCATACACATTATACATTAGGATGTTGTTGGACACCTAAAAGTGTCAAGATTGGTTAGTGGTTATCCAAAAACCATCAGATACATGGTATCAATTGGTTAGTGGTCATCCCAAACCACAGATTCAGAGAGCACTTTCAGTGATACACAACAAGTTTCGACAACAACAAACATAAAGTATGCCATTTGAGCATGAAATTTTCCAAATGGGCAGTTGCGATCTGTAGATGATAGACTTTGGAAGAATTATGGTTCAATAAGTTTAAGTTGAATCATATAGATTTTGATTTTAAGAGCAATGATGTGAACATTTTGTTCACATGGATGGTCATTCGACCTAGCAGAGGACAAGTGGATCCTTCTGCATTGCAGCTTGGCATTTGATTGAGTTGTCAAGCATTTTTCAGGGATGTGTCAGACTAGAAGTTGATTCACTTCTCTTGGTTTGCTCTCATCAGATTGGAGTTTACATTAAGTAAACAATTTGCATGCATCCTGGTTCACATGATTTCATAGTGAGATTTTCCAAGATGGCAGGATTTGACAGGATTATGGTTTAATGACTAGCAATTGAATCATACACATTATACATTGGGATGTTGTTGGACACCTAAAAGTGTCAAGATTGGTTAGTGGTTATCCAAAAACCATCAAATGCATGGTATCAATTGGTTAGTGGTCATCCTAAACCACATATTCAGAGAGCACTTTCAGTGATACATTGATAGTTGAGTGGTGATACTACATGTTCACCAATTAGTAGAAGACATCATATTCTTCTAGCTAAAATAATTGGCAAAATGATCAAATTGTCAAGAAATCGGGAAATGTTCAGATATTGCAGTTGTTCACTTCCATATCTCAGCTCTCTTCCAGTTCATTTCAAATGAACATGTTCAGCATCCAGATTGGTGGTTTTTGAGGCAGTTCTTCATTGAGGCTCAACTCAGGAGTTTCAGTATGAAGACTTGGAATTGATGTCAATTTATTCTTTATTGCCGGTATTATTGATCAGACTTGTGATTGAGGGGGGGATTGTTAGCCTATGGCTTACCTTTACCAATCACTAAGTCTAAATTGTCACCTATATTTGT
>ML788945.1:186359-205703 GCA_009831015.1 Picea engelmannii
TTGGATGTTTTGAGAAAAGAACAGTTGTTTTTGAAGTTGTCCAAATGTGAATTTGGAAAGACTTCACTTATTTACTTAGGACATATTGTTGGTGGAGGTGAATTAAAAATTGATCCCTCCAAGGTCAAAGTCATTTTGGAATGCCCCAAGCCCAGTGATGTGACAGAGGTAAGAAGTTTTTTGGGAGCAGATCAATATTGGAGGAAGTTTATTGCTAACTTTTCTTCCATTGCAGCTCCATTACATGTTGTGACAAGTGTCAAGCAAGTTTTTCAATGGGGAGGCAAGCAACAGAAGGCTTTTGATACTTTGAAAGAAAGGATCAGCTCAACACCAGTTCTTGCACTTCCAAATTTAAGACAACCTTTTGAAATCCAAACAGATGCAAGCAATTATGCAATGGGAGCAGTTTTTCTACAGTATGGTAAGCCCATTTGTTTTCATTCTGATACTTTTAATGGTGCCATGATTAACTATCCTACTTATGATAAGGAATTGTATGCATTGGTTCAAAGTGTAAAAAAATGGAAACATTATTTGTTGGGGAAAGAAACCATTGTTCACACCAATCATCAACCATTGAAATACTTACAATCACAGACAAAGATACAACAAGCTAGGCACTTCAGATGGATGGGTTTTCTTCAACAGTTTCATTTGGTCATCAGGTATAAGAAGGGCATTTTTAACAAAGTTGTTGATATGCTTTTAAGGCCTATTATTAATGCTTCAGTTATTCTTAAGCATAGTCCTATCATGCATGAAAGTTATGTTGAGAAATATGCTTTGGATACTGACTTCAAAGAAGTATATGAAACTTTGTGCCACTCTAACCATGTTGAAGAATTGGATTACCATGTGCATGATAATATTTTGTATCATCTTGGCAAGTTATGTATTCCACAGGGAGAAAGTGCAGTCGTTAATGTTGAGAATTTGAAATTGTATGAGCCTTCGTTGATTGACGAACATGAAGAGCATGTTCAGATTCCTTCTATAGATGATTTTTCCCCAGAGTATCTTATAGAACTACATGAAGACACCATCCTTGACAGGAGAATGCGAACTTCAAAACGAGGAAATGTGGAGTATCTTTGAGTTGGTATTAAAGGTACCAATCCAAGCAAAGAAAAGTGGATTGAGGTTGGAATGGTGAGGGAACTATACCCTCATCTTTACATAGACTGAAAATCATCTTTTGGAGGTCCAAAATCTTCCCAATGGGGAGGTGTGATCAGGGGATCAAATTTTGCTCAAAAATTCAAAGTGATTGGAATCACTTCAAATCGAACAAGAGTGTAGGCCTCATTGTTATGAACCCAACGCAACTCGTTTCATCTCAAATGGACATCTAGAGCGAGAGATATCACGATCTGTTCGAATCGTCAAACAGGAAAAAAAAAGGATGCTAACTGTGTAGTCCGTACAAGCTAACGTGGCAGGGCCGTACAACCGTACGCTAATGTGGCATGTGATGACATGGTAGTTTTTGATTGGTAGACATTGGATGAATCCTGTGTTGACACATGGTAGTTTTTTGGTTTGTGGTTGGGTGCCACGTGGCCCAGTCATGGGCTGCGACGTGGCACCCCGGTATTGGCTATTAGTTGTTGTTTAAAATTGTATGGGGTCCATGGGGGTCGAACCCCAGACCTCCCCTTTAGCTCTACGCCCTGGTAGAGTGTGGGCTACCACTAGCCCACATGGTGGTTCTTATTAACCATATGATTTTTAATGTATTTAAAGTTGAGTTATGTTGTAAATGGCGGGGGGGTCGGGTCGGGGCTTAGCCCCGACCCACGGTTCTATGCTTTTATATATGACCATGCCCTCCGTTAAATGGCACACAGGGTTTTAAATGTGTAGATGTGGTCTTTTATGTTACCATGTGACCACTTACCATACGGTGGGTGCACATTTGTTTATTGAAATGGTTAGTCCTTTTTATATTGCATGAGGTCGTATGGGTGACCCTCATGTGCCCGAGAGCTAGGCGGTTAGGGGCTAGTGCACCCATAACCATCCTACAGTTCGCACCATTGGTGTGGTTGCATTCGGTGCTGGGTTTTTATGCTTTAAATAGCGTGTGTGCTAGGTTGCATGAACAAGGGTGCATTTTGTAGACGTAGAGACAACAAGCTTGAAGGGGAGACTTCAAAGAAGCCTAACTTCTTCCTTTTTTGGCCTAACGAGGTGCCGAAAAAGCCCAGCTAGGGGTTTTTGGATGCTCTGAAGCCATTGGAGTAGTCTGTTGGTCATTTTGAGCATTGCAAAGCGCGTTTTTGAGAACTTTGAGCAATTAATAATAATGATCCATTGGAAGCTGGATTAGGAGATGTAGCCCAAGAGAGGGGTGAACTCCTTTATCATTTGTTGTGTTTATGTGCTTATGTTCATTATTTATGTTGCTTTTTATTTTTGTCTTAAATGAGTAAATCCTATTAATGATGTGTTTCAAAGTTGATCCATTTGCTTTTAACACATAAAATTTACTTGCAAATAATTTCAAGATTACAAGTCTTCTTCATTTTTAGATCATGGAAACTGTGTGTCTCTGGATAGTATTTGTGTGCTACTACAGTGGTTTTCTACCTCTGGTGGTGACTGTGTGTCACTGGACATTAGTTGTGTGCTACTATGTTGGTTGTGTACCACTAGAGGAAACTGTGTGTCTATGGACAGTAGTTGTGTGCTACTACAGTGGTTTTGTACCACTACCTGTGACTGTGTGTCACTAGACAGTAGTTGTGTGCTACTAGTAGTGGTTGTGTACCACTGGATAATAGTTGCATACTACTATGGATCAATACAGTCGTGTTCTATTGGATGTCATTGTAGTAGTTGTGTGCTACTAGCTGATTTCCATGGAAGACTACTAGATTTCTTGGATTTATTTATGTGCTACTGTTTGATCACATAGGTTGTGATAGATGATTTGAACTACCAATGGTATGGTAGTAGTTGTGTTATACTAGTTGATTGTAGAGTATTCATTGGAATACTATATGCAGACATTATCGAAATTAACCTTCCTAGTTAAGAGGGAGCGTTTATGTTTGATGCAACAAATGAGAGACATTATCCCTAGAGGGTTCTGTGTGGACTAGTAGGGGGGAATGTAAAATTCATCATGACGTGCCTCAGATGGTCATATGAAGGAACCAAGACATTGGTTTCATGAGGAAACCTTGATATGTCTTGGGGGACATTGGTTCAATGAGGGAACCTTGATATGTCTTAGACATGTGTTCCACGAGGGAACCACGAGATGTCTAGTATGGACATAGTTCATGAGTGAGATGAGACATTGGTTTCATGAAGGAACTTTGATATGTCAAGTATGGTCCAAGATGACTTAGCTTGATTATCCCCAAGGGATTTTCCACCCTTTGTAGGATGATCTAGATCAAGTCTTGTGGATACCAACTACATGATGTGTATAAAAATAGGTTAATGGCCCTAGTAAGCATCCGGTGGACCTTCTTCTAGAGTGGGTTTTGAACCAATGGAGAAAGGATATACTTATCACAAGGGTGTAATTTTGATAAATGGGCCCAAGAGTAGTCCATCATTGATCATGACAAGGAGTGATATGGACTCGAGGTGCTTTCCATGTATAAAATAACATTGGCATGACATTCACTCACAAGGGTGCACCTGTGGTAAATGGACTTGGTTTGATATTTTTCATTATTCATGGTGATTTGAACTGGATTGATAAAGACTTAAATATGTTATATGTTATTACATGCAGACCCAGAGTGAGCTTGATATCAGAGAGAATCAATTGGCTCAGAGGGAGAGTTGTAGAAGGATTTTCCCCTCAGTTCAGGTGGGAGAGAGTCATCTCCCAAGACTGATAGGTGTCATGAGTCTAGAGTGAAGTTTGTATACTTCATAGACAAGATTTGGAATGCTGAAGAATCTCTCCCTCATTGAGAGGGAGTGTTGATGTTTGGACAACACCAAGAAGACATTCTTTATTTATTTATAAGGCATGATATTTATAATAGAAAGTATAAATATATATAATAAATAAGAAGTTATTTATTATTCAAGGGACACATTATTTCATGGATGGTCACCATATATTCTCTATATATGGAACACTCATCATTTTAATATGAAAAATTAACAAAGGTATGGTTGAAGGTATGTCTAATTGCACCCTAGATTTTTATTTATGTGCACATTGCATATATGGTAAATAGAATCAAGTAAGATTCCCATCTATTGCTATAAGAGAAAAGGGGGTATTAAATTTGATACGCAATGATGTGTTCGGACCTGTGCATGTTCCATCACTAGGTAAATCTATGTAATATGTTTCATTCATAGATGATTTCTCAATGAACAAGTGGATTTATTTTCTTAGGAAGAAATATGAGTTATTTGATAAATTTAAAGAGTTTAAGGCTCTGGTAGAAAATCGTATATGGATGAAAAGGAAGATGTCTCCATAGACAAAGAGAAAAATCACTATGCATCAGAGCGGGTAGTTTTATGAGGCATCCATCTTGGAGACTCCCAGTAAATATGAATATTGAAGAGGAGGATTCTAAGTAGCAGCTCTATAAATCAGAAAACCATCTTTTCAGCAGTCTGAAGTGTTTGTAGATTTTGAAATGAATTTTCATAGTGGTTTGATGACATAAGTGGAGAATGCCTTGTGACAATTTGACTGTTTGAGGAGCATATTTTGGAACACCTCCCCATGTAGGTATCAAATGAAAATTATAAAGAATAGCAGTGGCACACTTTTCAAGTAGATATTCATGATTGTGTAAGAGGATTCCATGCATATATTTAGGTAGGGATATATTCAATTCAAATTGTTCCATTATAAGTAGACATATTGAGAAATAAGGAATATGTTGTGATCAGTTGCAACAGTTGGGTCAACATTGTATGGAGTTGAGTATCAAAATCATGCAAAATTTTACGACATATGGACATAGATGAATTCATGAGACATTTGGAAGGTACAAAAGACATGAGTCAGAGTAGATGCATAACAATGGATGAATTCATATTGATGGGTGGAATCAATTAGCTACAGGAAGGGAAGTAATGAAAGGAACAACAAGACAATGGAAGAGAAACCATTAGTGGGAAAAATATTGTCAGACGAAAGTATGGTCATTGAGGTGAACTTGACAATCAATGAAGACCTGAATTTAAGTAACTTCGAATTCTTTTTATATATATTAGTGAATTACACGAGGCCACACCAATGTAAAAAGAGCACCAGAAGAGAGGAAAGAAAGCATGTATAGGAATCTCACATTGATCTACATGACATCTTGCAGATAAGTCAAGGGTAGAGAAAACGTTAGAGAAAGAGATCAAGAAAGAAATATTAAAATCATGAAGACAGGGGGAGACATATCGATAGGGGGAGTTATCTTTTTACCCATGATATCAAAGGAGGAGAAAGAGAAATACCATGAGATAAATATTAGAAGCATGAAGACATCGGGAGCATCCCCAAGGGGAGATATGATTTTCCATTGATGTCAAAGTGGGAGTGAAACATGAGGAGAGAAATATCAGGAGCATTAGTCACAAGTGGAGTATGAGTGTTTCCATATATGCAAAATGGGGAGATTGTTGGATAGTTGGTTGTCACTGATGTTTATTGGATATATGTTTGTCATTGACATCAACATAACTAGTTTTCATTGATGGAAACAGATATGATGGGTGCATTTGAAGAAGTCTACAAGAAGCCCCAGAGGTATGGTCATGAAGCCCGAAGTTGTTTAAGGAATAAGGACATGAAGGATAGTGTAAATGCAGGTAAAACACTTATATAT
The DNA here is from genome assembly GCA_009831015.1 of Picea engelmannii. Taxonomy (NCBI): domain Eukaryota; kingdom Viridiplantae; phylum Streptophyta; class Pinopsida; order Pinales; family Pinaceae; genus Picea; species Picea engelmannii. Next base: position 192,176 of record ML788945.1, read on the forward strand.
TGATAGTCCTCATCATGCCATTTCCAACAGTAGGTGGCATGACACATAGCTCATCATAGTTGAAGAGTTATGAGGTCACGAAGTTCAAAGCCCTGAGGAATGGTTAAGAATCCCCTAAACAACTGTGAGTCATTAATTAAAAGGTAAATTTTTTGTAACAAGAAAGAACAGGTTGCCCCTAAATTTAAAGAAAAAATTCACTTGGAAAAGTATAAATAAACAACAACAAGCCTCTCATAAGTACATTCACACACACAAATTTATTGAATATCTTTTAAGTGAACAAGTGATCTATCGGTGAATCTGTTACGGTGAATTTGAGGAAGCAAAGGAAGTGCGAAGGAAAAATTTTCAAGATTGCAGAGGAGAGTGAGGGTTTCTAAAAAAACCTAGTTTGGTTGAACCCCGCAGGTCATACTACTGGTGTCTCGTGAGGCACCCTCATGGTTCAATTAGTGCCCGTCACATGAGAAACTGCGTGAGGACCGTCTATGTCCAACAAGGCTAAGTAAGATCTGAGTAATGATGATTTTACAGGGTTGTAGATGCACCAAAAGGTATATATGTCTGAGATTTGATACAACATGGTGACTAAAAATTCAAAGGTATGTATATATACATGTTTTGAGGGATACATGTTGGTGATGTTATGGTGCATGCTTGAGGCATGTCTTTGGTATCTTATTGAGACATTGGTAAATTCTTGAGAAACATTTTAAGTGCATGGTATGAGGCATATTTTGGTACATGTGTGAGGTACATTTCTTGGTGATATTGATGCATGTTTGAGGCACTTCTTGATGAGGTTATGGCACATGTTTGAGGTATATGCAATGAATGTTGTGGTACATGATTTAGGCATGTCTTGGTGATGTTGGCACATGTTGATAAAAATCCTGGTGATGTCATGGTACATTGATTAGAAGCATATCTTTGTTATCTTGGTTTTCGGTTCGGTATATGTCTTGGTGATGTCATCACATGCTTGAGGCACTTCATTGATGATATATGATTGTATATGGTGTATGGTATGATTGATACATATCATGAGTGATATGGTATATGGATGAGGTACATCTCGTGGTATATGGTTGATGTACATGGTATGGTACATGGTTGATGTACATGGTATGGTACATTGTTGATGTACATGCTATGGTACAGGTTCTGGTACATGGTTGATGTACATGGTATGGTGATGGTTTTGGTATCCATGTTACTAGATCTGGTTATAGTTGGTTGATGATGATATATCAATGATAATGATAGTGACAGTGATGGTGACAAGGACAATGGCAGGTTGGATGATTAGTTGATCATAAGTTATAGGTTGATGTGTCAATGACAGTAATGGGTTAATGTGATAGTGATAGTGATAGGTTGATGTATGAGTTCGAATGGAAGTTACAGGTTGATCATTGGTAGTGGAAGTTTTATTCTACACTTATATTCTAGGGTGGCAAGAAGGGGCAAGGAAAGGGGGTTGTATCCTCCTTTCGGTTGATGCTAGAGAACATAGGGAGTTGGATATTCCTTTAGGTTGGAGCCTGTAAATCATGGGCTCGTGGCCTCCTTCTGGTTGGAGCCAGATAACTCAGGGAGTTATATCTTCCCTCAAGTTGGATCCTCCTCCAAATTGTAGATGCAGAATTTAGGGAGTTGTAGCTTCCTTCAGGTTGGAGCCGCCTTCCAGTTGGTGTTGGATAATTGGGAAGTTGGTGCTTCTTATGAATTCATTCTTGATATATATAAGAAATAATTCCATGGTTTTCTCCCATTTTGGTTTCCAAGTAAATTATGGTGTATTTTGTATCTGTGGTCGTTTATTATGCACTGATGAATGATATTGTTTATGATGAAATGATATACTGAATGAATAAGTGAAAAACTATTGAGTACTACTGATAAAGTTGAAGTTTATATATACTGTGATTTAAAGTGGAAAAAAGTGATCATATTGATTCACCCCCCCACCCACCCCCACCCTCTTAGTATTCCAACAGTGTTTATGTTGGAAATGTGTCATGCATTCCTATAAAAATGGGTTATAATCCTGTGGTGCATTTTCCTGTTGAGGAAATGGTTCGAGATCCTTGTGAATGATGTTTTGAACACTCCTAGAGAAGATAAGATATTCCTGGCCAACCATGTGCACTAGAAGCCCTGATAAATGAATGGCACAACCCAATAGACTTCTTGCATAGAAGGGGATACATTTCTTGGGTTGTGTAGGTTGTGGGGAAGAGAGCTAGTGGATTGGAACTGTTGTTGGAATAGAAACAGGGTTTTGGTCCATTAAGTGTGGAGAGTGAACGACCAAGATGGCCAAACGTCATTGTGGACTCATAGCCTCAACTCAAAGGTGTCCTTCTATTGAGTGAAAATGCAAAATAGTTTCTATGGTAGGGAGGTTCATCCTTCGTACATAGCCAACTAGTTAAGCTTTATAAACAGATAATTTATTTGTTATGTTATTATGTTTATTCCATTGTGTAAATGGTTTATATGAATGTTGTGTGTTTTTTGTTTTCTTGAACAGTTGCATTCATGTTTTTTATAAAAAAAATTAGATGCATGCTTAATTATGGGCTTTCTTCCCTTGGTTTTTTATACAGGAGCATCGTCATCAACATTCATTAAATCCTACTGGAGGATAGCTCAGCATCCAGTGTGAGTCCTCAAAATGTTTTGGATTTCAAGGAGGGAGCATCATTTACTATTTTGAAAGCATTGTAATTAAAATATCTTTAATGTTTTGAGGCTTGAGCCATTGTATGAGATCACAAGAGATTGTAATTTCTCTAGTGATTAAGGCATTGTACAAATATTGTGCATCAACTCATATCTAGGTTGTAATTATCTATTTATTGTAATAAGCCTTAGTAGGAGAATGTTTTAATTTTGATATGATAGCACCAAGATAGGCTAGAGGGAAGGCTCAAGAAGCCTCTCCATGTATAAATGTGTGTAATCTATGCCCAAATGAGGATGTTGAGAATTGTTATTTGTTGTTAAAGACAATTGTAGAGGTTGTTGAAGAATTTTTGAGAGTTGCAAGATCTCTTTGTAAATGATTTATTGAAGGAATATAATAGAGGAGGATTTCTTTCAAATTCTGAGTTTGCATATACATGAGTTAATTGGGTAATGTTTTGTTATTTTCTTTTTTTGTTTTATATGCCTATATGTGTATCTCATGGTTAATTGAATGAAACTATAATGTTCTATAAGTTTCAATTGTTTCTCTTCTGAAACATTAGTGCAAGGAGTGCACAGTGGCCACGCAAGGAGTGTGAAGGAAGAGTCATTTTCAAACTCGGTAGCTCAGGAGAGATAATGTGAATTGTGTAGAGTGAGTGCAAGGAGTGCACATATACTCATTGGAGTATAAAATATTGAGAAGACCCTTGAAAGGCATGCATAGGGCCAACACTTAGCCAAGTGTTGAAAGAGTCTCAAAGAATATGAGCGCAAGGAGTGTGTGGAAAGTTTCCTTAAAAATATTAAAGTTTCAAGTTTTTCAAGAAGAAAAAGGTGTGCGTCGAAGGCCCAAATCACTTAGAGTGATAAATCTTAGGAGATATAGTGGATAAAAGTATTTTGGAGGAAGATCCCTTTCATTTTAAAGGTCGATTGGATGAGATCCCCTCGAGAAGGAGTCAAATCTCTTTTAGTTGTCTGATATAGGAAATTAGCATGGGTGTTAACCCATGAATCCCTTCGGACTTCACAGATTCAATGATTTTTGTGTGTTGCGTGAAAAGGAGACGAATTTCCCAAAGTATCTGGATCTGGAGTGAACCTGGACCGTCCATTAGCGAGGACATGTGTCTGCATACCAACGTTGTTTGGAAGTCTGGAAATATGGAGATTTGGAAGTGTTGTAGTAAAAGCATGTGGAACCCCTGAAGGGTTGAATCCCAGAGCAGACCTAGGTCCTCCATTCCAGAAGACACATGGACCATTGATTGCAACTCCTCACATTTTGGAGTTCGGAAATATGGAGAGTTGTGTGTGTCAACCTCTCAGAACTCCCGAATCCCGGAGTCCTGGAGAGGATCGTAGTCGTCGGTTGTTAGAGAGGTGTGGGTCATTGATCTGGGCACCCTCCGAAGATTCACAATTTCGACATTTGGTTGATTTGCATAGTTTTTAGGCCAGGACTCTTGAATCCCAGAGTCCCGAAACTCCTGTGCACCATTGATTCTGACACGTAACAAGAATTGTCAATCCCTCCCTTTGTTCAGTTGTCTGTGATTTTGAAGTTTGGGAGGACTATTGGAGCTCCTATAGCATGGAGATCTAAAGTCCTGAATTATTTGCTAAGTTGAAATCTAGCCCATGGGTTTTGGCCTAAGGTCATGTGGAAGACTCCACTGGAGTATTAGGACCCTCATGAACATGATTTTTCACACAGGAAAAATAGGTACGGCCTATGGTATATTATTTTGAGGGTTCAACAGGAGCCTAATAGGTAATTCATCTCCCTATTGTGAATGATCCTTAGACCAGGAGGTCGCGCGAGCCCCAGGAGTGTTGGAGTTACTTCACACACACCTAGAATTTATTTTTCCTAACGTTTTTCCTTTTTTATTAGTCATCATTCAGTCTCCTATATTTTAGGAAAAATATTCCTCTAAGGATAATATTCTCTTCAGTCTTCACTTCAGTTTGATCAGTTGAGTGGAGTCTAGATGCTACATTAGGATTATCACCATGCATAATTGGGATCATCACCAGCTAATGCAAATTTTCCTTGGGATCATCACCATACTAGTGCATTACCCATGATTCCATGATCTCCTCCTCACTTCACTATGTTTCATTTAGTTAACTGAGGACTGATAGACTAGTTAAATCAACTAGGTGGTAATTCACTCCCGTAACTACCCAAGAGACTAGACTATATGGTAGTTTACTCCTGTAACTGTTGGTGTGTATCTATATTACTCTATACCACAAATATGGTGCATTGGCTTCTCCTCCAATGTGAATTGGTTGATTTATACAATGTACATCATGTGTAAACTATCATTCATTCATTTGGTTAATGAGAATTCTTGCATTGTTTCTCTCCTGCTTCTCTTTTCTTCTAGTTTCTCTGAAAATGTGTATGTCAATTCCCAGCTAGATCTATTATGTGTAGGTTCAACACATTTACATGGTATCATATCCAACATACTACTAGGGAAAAGACACACCAAATTTTTTTTGCAGGTACCGAAGATTGAAGACAGCAGAAAAATGGAATTTTCAAAAGAATTCATTCTTACACCTTACAATTACTTTACATGGAAGGAGAAGATGATCATGCATCTTCAAAGAAGATAATTGTACAAGTTAACTATGAACATAGAGAGAGAACCAACATCATCCATATAAAAATCCAAGTATCTAAGTGGAATGCATGAATCATTCAAAACAATTTACAGTCTCATTTCTCCTAATATCCTCTTTCACATATCTTCCTGTAAAACCCCTAGTAAATCCTGGACCACCATGGAAGGGATTTTTGGAAAATAGGATGAGATGAGGAGACACATAATTGAGGTGGAATTTCTCACATTGGATCCAAAAATCTTCGACAATCTCCAAGATTTCATTACAAAATATAATGATTTTCTGTCGCTACTCAAGGCTTGCGGGGTTGATAAATCTAAGGAGGAGAAACAAATGGTTCTCACCATTCTCTCCAAAATTGGTCTTGAATTCTCAGTGTTTGTATCCATATTCCAGTCAGTTAGATTTGCCTCTGGAGCCACCTAAAAGATGCCTTCTCTTGAGGAATTTATCGAATCTATGACACAAGAGTAGACCAAGCTCATCAACATGGGAAAAATCAAAGGCCCAAAGGCACATGAACTCACTGTGAAATATGAAAGAAGTCATCAATATAAAAAATATAAAGATAAAGGAAAAATGAAACTTCATGCAAATCCAAATAAGGAAGGGTACTCAAAACCCTTCAACGATGCCTCTAGATCCAATGGTGGGAAGGGAAGAAAATGAGAGAATTGCACATACTTCCATAAAGAATTACATCTAGAATATTCATGTATGAAGAAACATATAGATCTAATTACTCAAATAATTTATAAAAACAACCTTGGAGATTGCATCCCCGAGGGTGCCAAGAAGAAGAAGCTAGAAGATCAGAATCCCAAGAAAGGCAATTCTATCCATGATTTGATTTCCATCGACTCCTCTCATGGTGGTTGAATTGCATATTCAGGAGCATCACACCACACAAGTGCCACAAAATTATTGGATGCATGCAAAGGTGCTCCTATTCTGATGGGGAGAAAATCTCCAGTCGAGGTCACTGGAAAAGGAAGGATTGAACTCACCAACAAAAGCTTAAAGAATGTGTTTCATGTCCCAAACTTTCCATCAATCTTCTCTCCATGTATCAAATGAAAAATTCTAGCACCGGAAAGAAAGTCATATTCACACCTGATGCAGTGGACATCTATGACATGCAAACCAATTCCATGGTTTATACCGATGAGGTAAATCATCAATCTAGGCTTTACACATTTTCTAAATTTATTGAACCACATTTTGCTTTACTACTTACCCATGATGATGAAAGCAGTAGGATATGGCATGAAAGGTTTGCACATTTAAATTTCATATATATGCAACATCTTATCAAGAAAGGATTGGTTGATGGTCTACGAGACATTCATTTCTACAAAGGAACCTGTGAGGGATTTGTTCTTGGAAAACATCCTCAAGAGAAATTCGACAAAGGAAAGACTCAGAGAGCTTCCTCCCCCCTTTAAATCCGATCCATAGTGACCTCATGGGACCTTTTCCACATCCATCAATCATAAAATAAAGGTACAGGCTCATTTTTTTTTTATGATTTCTCACGCTTCACATGGATTTTCTTTCTCATGCAAAAATCAGAGGTCTTTCAACACCTCAAAGATTTGAAAGCCCTGGTTGAGACACAGTCAAGAAAGAAAATCAAAATCCTATGAAATGATAATGGGGGAGAGTATGTCAACCATGAGATCCAGAATATTTGTCACGAGAAAGGGATTCAATTGCAACACATAGTTCCCTATACTATTCAAAAAAACAGAGTTGTTGAGCAAAAAAATAGACATCTAAAAGAGATGGTATCTTGCATGCTACATGCAAAGTCACCTCCACAAATATTATGGGACAAAGAACTTAATTGTGCAAACTACATCCAAAACATATCTCCCCATAGATCTATCAAGGATAAGAACCCCTACGATTCTTGGAGCAGCCTCAAACCGGAAGTGGCCCACTTTCGTATTCTTGATTCATGTGCATGGGCCCAGATTCCCTCTGAAAAGAGAAAGGCACTTGATCCACGGAGAACAGAGTGTATCTTTGTTGGATACTTCGATGGTGTGAAGGGATATATAATTATTGATCTTTCCTTGAACCAACTCATCATTCAGAGGATTTAGATGATCCAGATATAGATTCGGTACAATTAGATGTTGAGTCAGTGCATGCATATGTAGATGCAGAGCTAGAGAAGAGGCCCAAGTGGGCCAAGACTACTCTTCAGGATGCATGGGATCTTGTTGGGGATCTAACTGATATTAGTAGGAATCGATGTGATTTTGAGGAGCCTCCTCTTGCACTCATTTCCACTGAACCATTTCCACCCAGATTTGGGATCTAGTTCCCCTTCCTTCTGGAAGGAAACTTGTTAGGTGCAAATGGTTCTAGAGGACCAAGAGCACAATGGATGGATAGATTAACAGATATAAATCTAGGATAGTTTCCATAGGATTTTAGTAGGTGCATGGCATTGACTATGATGATACATTTGCTCTAGTAGCAAATATGTATTCCATATGTTTGGCACTTGCCATTATGGCGAACAAGGGATGGGAAGTCCATCAGATGGACGTGAATAATTCATTTCTTCATGGTGATCTCTCTGAGGAGATCTATATGGAGAAACCCCATGGATTTATGCAGGATTCATATTTGGTCTATCGACAGAAGAAGTCTCTTTATGGACTCAAGAAGGCTATGAGGGAATGGTATGATAAGATGGACTCTTACCTAATGTCACATAACTTTGTACGTTGTAAATCAAACCTGAATTTTTACATGCTCGGGATGACTGATTCACTTCTACTCTTAGTTATGTATGTTAATGATTTTTTGATCACCGGTTTCTCGACTTTAGTGATTTTTGTAGTCAAGAGGATTTTTCATGACAGGTTCTTGATGATGGACATGGGTCCGCTACACTTCTTCCTTGGAATCGAGATCAGTCACGATGCATCTGGAATCAAACTTTCTCAAGCCAAGTATGAATGATATATCCTTGAGAGAATTCACATGACAGTCTGCGATTCTGCTCCAACTCCTTTCCTATCAAGAGTGAAACTTGAGGATGGAGGGGACACTCCACTGGTTGACAACACATTGTACAAACATCTAGTTGGGATCTTGTTGTATCTCACACACTCCAGACCAGACCTCTCCTATGCAATTGGTGCAATCTCCAGGGTCATGCAGGATATGCATGATCTACATTGGAAGGTTGTAAAGTGTATCATTCCATATGTACATGGCACCATCACCTTTAGGATTCATTATGAAGCAGACTCTACATTGAACCTCATCGGGTTCACTGATTCTGACTGGGCTAGCGATAACATTGATTGCAAGTCCACATCTGGTTACTCACTCAGTCTTGGTTCTGGGCCTATCTGTTGGTCGAGCAAGAAGCATGATGCTATGTATCTATATTCATCCAAGGAAGAGTACAGAGGGGTAGTTAACATAACCATCCAGGCTATGTGGCTATAGAATTTTCTCATTGATTTGGGCATTTAGTTTCATCGATCGATCGTCATCTGGTGTGACAAACATAACACTCTGAAGTTCTACAGAGATCCAGTTCATAGGCAGTGGATGAATCACATCGAGATATACATGCACTACATCTGGGACTTAGTACACAAGGGGATCATCGACCCATGGTTCTTTCCTTCAGCAGAATAGACTGCAAACATTTTCACCGAGACCTTCACTAAGTAGAAGTTTCATTCTCTACACAGTCGTCTTGGAGTGAAGGACATAGTTTTCTAACAAATGTCAGTTCTTATTTTTACATACATTGTACTTTGAGGGCGAGGGTTTCCCTTCAGGGTTTCCCTTCAGGGTTTCCCTCTTTGCTCACTTTATTTCAATGTATCTTTTGTATTTGGGTACCTAACATGGCCTCGTTTCTGAGACCCATTCTTTATTTTCACCATAGTGTTGTTCACGGGGGGTGTTGGAGTTACTTCACACAGACCTAGGACTTATTTTTCCTCAGGTTTTTCCTTGTTTATTAGTCATTATTCAGTCACCTATATTTTAGGAATAATATTCCTCTAAGGATAATATTCTCTTCAGTTTGATCAGTTGAGTGGAGTCTAGATTCTACATTGGGATTATCACCATGCAACAATGGGATCATCACCAGCTATTGTGCATTTTCCTTGGGATCATCACCAGACTAACACATTACCCATGATTCCCTAATCTCCTCCTCACTTCACTTTGTTTCAGTCAGTTAAATGAAGACTGATAGACTAGTTAACTCAGCTAGGTGGCAGTTCACTCCCGTAACTTCCCGAGAGACTAGACTAGGTGCCAATTTACTCCCATAACTTCTAGTGTGTGTTCATATCACTCTAAACCACCACTATTACACATTGGCTTCTCCTCCAGTGCACATTGGTTGAGTTATACAAAGTATATCATGTGTAAATTATCATTCATTCATTTGGTTAGTGAGAATCCTTCCATTCTTTCTCTCCTGCTTCTCTTTTCTTCTATTTTCTCTGCAACTATGTATGTCAATTCTCAGCTAGATCTATTCTATGCAAGTTCAACACATTTACAAGGAGGTGGTGGGGGTTTACATCAAGTGGTATCAGAGCATAATTTTTTTTTCTTCAGATAATAGGAAAAGGAGGAGACTTGTACGATATCATCAATTGGTATTGAGAAATAAATTCATCTCAGTGTGAAAAGAAAACTTGGAACCATGCCACCAAAAATACGTAGATATAGATGAGTGATCAATGCATCCATGGAAGAGTAGTTGATACAACTTCGTGCAAGGTTGGATGCCATGGATATAGTGCAGATAAGAGAACCTAATGCGGGTGACGTCAGTGAATCTAAAAATGAAGATGTCGAAGCGGAAGAAGTTGCAGGAGAACAAGCAGTAGAGGAGCGACTGTTGAGAGTTGTTGTCAAGATGGGAACCAAAGAAAAAATAGATGTTCTAATGTATCAAGTAAATTTGAATGTAGAAGAATTTCTTGACTGGGTAAGTTCTTTAGAAAATTACTTCAACTACAAGGATATTGATGATGATAAGAATGTAAATCATGTCATTACCAGGTTGAAGGGACATGTAGTGTTATGGTGGGATGAATTGCAAGCTGAAATAAGATGCAAAGGTAAGTCCAAAATCAAGAATTGGGATAGAATGGTATCTAAATTGAAGGCTAAGTTCATACCCAAGGATTATCAAGTAAATATGTTCAATAAGCCACACAATCTGAGACAGAAAGGTTTTTCACTGAAAGAGTACACCGAAGATTTTTACAAGATGAACATAAGAGAAGGACATAGGGAGAATGATGAAGAAAAAGTTGTTAGGTACATTAATGGCCTGAGATATGAAATTCAGGATGATATCAGCATGATGAGAATGAGAATTGTGGGAGATGCTTATCGCATAGCCATGAAAGCAGAGGAAAAGTTGGCAAGGAATCAATGCAATGAAACAGAGGAAAAAGTCATAATAGAGGCATAGGAACCGTCAGAGAAAATTTCCAGAGGCCTAGAGCAGAAGCTGGATGATGTCACAGTCAGATAGAGAGAGGAGGAAGTTCTAGAGGAGGACACTATGGAGGAAGAAACTATTTTCCAAAAGGAAGAGGAAGAGGAAGAGGAGGAGAAGTGAAGTGTTATGCCTGTGGAACAACAAGGCATATTTCTTGGGAATTTCCCGAAAGGAAGAATACAAGAGTTGGAGAAGCTCACATTTATGAAGAACAGAAGAAGAATGTGGAGATAGAGATGAAGGCAGAAGAAATAGAAGAAGGAAGATCACTCATGATGAGGAAATTACTCATAAAACCACAAAAAAAAGGCACAAGACCCAACCCAGAGGAACAATTTGTTCAGAACTGCTTGTCATACTGTAGATAGGGTATGCAAGGTGATGATAGATAGTGGAAGTAATGATAACTTGGTATCCACAGAGATGGTGGAAAATATAAAGCTGGAGACAAATGCACATCTGAATACGTACAAGGTATCGTGGTTGTAGAAAGGACATCAAGTCATGGTAAGTCGACAATGTAAGGTTGAATTTAAGATAGGTGGTTATAATGATGAAGTTCTATGTGATTATATACCCATGGACATTTGTCATGTTCTGTTGGGAATATGTGGAAATATTATAGGAATGTCATACTTGATGGGAGAAGGAACACTTATACCCTGGATAAGAATGGGTGTAAGCATATGTTGTTTCCAATAGAAGATAAATGAGTCAAAGAGGAATCTAGTCCAAGTATACTTCTCATGAGTGGGAACAAACTCTTGAAAGAAGTCAAGAAGGAATAGGAAATGCAGTTTGTTGTTGTAGGTAAGATGAGAGTCATTCTCACAAGAACTTCTATGAATGATTTTCCTGTAGAAGTCCAAGAGTTATTGGATGAGTTACCTCACTCTTTACCACCCATCAAGAGTATTAGTCACCATATTGACCTTATTCTAGGAGAAAGTTTTCAAAATAAAGAAGCATATAGATTAAAGACACAAGAGAATGAATAGGTCAAGAATCAAGTCCAAGAGTTGTTGGATAAAGGTTTGATCAGAGAAAGCTTGAGCCCATGTGTCGTACCAACTATGTTGAGTCCAAAGAAGGATGGAGGTTGGAGAATGTGTATAGATTCTAGAGCCATCAACAAGATAACCATCAGGTATAGATTTCCTTTACCCATAATGGATGATTTAATGGATTTCTTGAGTGGAGCTAGTTTTTTTTCCAAGATAGACTTGAAGAGTGGCTATCATCATATCAGGATGAGAGAAGGAGATGAATGGAAGACATCATTCAAGACAAATGAAGGATTGTATGAGTGGCTTGTTATGTCTTTTGGATTAACAAATTCCCCGAGTACATTTATGAGGTTGATGAATGAAGTACTCAAAGACTTTATTGGTAAGTTTGTGATTGTTTATTTAGATGAAATTATAATCTTTGGTAAGACCGAAGAGGAGCATCTGAGACATCTGAAGATGGTGTTGAGGAGGTTGCAATAGGAGAAGTTGATAGTGAATTTGAAGAAATTTTCTTTCATGAAAACATAACTTGTGTATTTTGGATTCATAATATCTTCAATTGAATTGAATATGGATATAGAGAAGGTGAGGGAAATAAGAGATTTCTCTTCTCCAAGAAGTGTGTTCGAAGTAAGAAGTTTTCATGGATTGGCAAGTTTTTACAAGAAATTCATAAGCAATTTTAGTAGTATTTGTGCACATATACTGGACACCATAAATAAGGAACATACATATTTTAATTGGACAAAAGAAGCTGAGAAAGGATTTAGATTTTTAAAAGAAAAGATAACAGAACAACATATTCTAGTTATGCCAGATTTTAAGAAGACCTTTCAGGTTAAATGTGATGCTAGTGGAGTAGCCATTAGTGTAGTTTTAAGTCAAGACAATAAGTTTGTTGCTTGATTCAGTGAGAAGTTGAATTATGTTAAGAGTAAATATTTCACATATGATAAGGAATTTTATGTTGTGATTCAAGCTTTGAAAAAATGGAGACATTATCTTATTCCAAAAGAGTTTGTTTTGTATATTGACAATCAGGCTTTGTAGTTTATAACCAGACAAGAGAAGTTGAACTAGAGACATGCCAAATGGGTAGAATTCATGCATAATTCTAATTTTGTTATTACTCATATTAGTGGAAGTCATAACAAAGTTGTAGATGCTTTGAGAAGGAGACATTGGGGTTTGAACACCTCAAGGAGATTTATCAAGAAGACCCTGACTTCAAATAATCTTATGAAGCAAGTGAAAACCCTTTGTTGAGGGAAAGGAATCAGTGGATGGAGTATCAGATCCAAGGTGGGTTGTTAATTAAAGGAATTCAGTTATGTATCCTGAAATTCTCGATGAGGGATAACTTGCTAAAGGAGAAGCATAGTGGAGGTTTGGATAGACACTTTGGCTATGATAAACTATATAGACAGTTGAGTTTTTTATATTATTAGCCAGGTGTTTGCACCCAATTCGTCACTAGGTGAGCAAATTAAGAGTGCTTACATGCCCAGTTGGGCTCTGCTAGGCATGACAGCTGTGAAAGGAAAGGTTAGAAAGAAAAACAACAAAGCTATTAACAAGAATTAAACTAAAACTAATAAAAACTATGAGCATATAAAACAAATGAAAAATAGAGACAAATGGACCAATATCACCAATGTATAAGCTG
>ML788945.1:233532-256343 GCA_009831015.1 Picea engelmannii
TTTCTCCAATGGAAGGCTCTTGAGGCCCTCAAAGCTTGCTCTCCTTACAATGAAAAGATGAAAATGTGGGTGAAAGAACTCCAAGCTTATTCACTCAAGTGAGGGGTGAATAGCTCTATGAAATGCAACTTGTGATGTGTATTTCCAAAGAATGAGTCCTTAGCAATCTCAGCAGCATAACAATACAAAGAATTCCTTGAGAAAATGGTGGTCATTCATGGGTTTTTATAGCCAAGTATTGGATCATTATGTAACCTCTTTAGAATGTGAAAAGGGGCTCTTTAGGGCACAATTAGGTCTTTGACCATCCCACCATGAGGATTGAGCTCGGATTTGGTGTCAAATCGACTTGGGAGCTGATCCATTAGTGGTTGGGAGGCCGACCAATTTCAATAAATGCACCGTTTAGCAGGCACACGGGTTTGTCGCCCAACAACCGCGCCTTGTGCACATATGCGCTCTTTGTATGTTGTTGTTACGCGCATACGCGCGCGCGCCCAGATGATGTAAAGCGCCTTTCCAATTTTTGGTCATTTGTATAGTTTTTTTACCCTTTTGCAATGCTGAGGAATTAATCCTGTGCCATGAATGACTCCAGTCCTGTGTTGACGATGCAGAGTTCTTGTCGCCCTGTGTGGACGAAATTTCAGTGATAACACCAGGCAAGAGGCCTGATGTGAATAATTCTATGGACAGATGAAAAATATTCCAATATGCTAAAGGAAATCAGCAAAACAGTGGATTTTATCAACCATTTCCTATTCCAAACAGGTCGTGGGATGTTATAAGTATATATTTTGTTCTGGTATTTCCAAGAACCTAGAGAGGAAATGATTCAATATTTTTGGTAGTTAATAGATTTTGGAAGATGGCACATTCCATACCATGTCACAAAACCATCGATGCTACTCACATAGCTAATTTGTTTTTCAAGGAAATTGCGAGATTACATGGATTGCCAAGGAGCATAGTTTTAGACAGAGATACCAAATTTGCGGGAAACTTTTCGAGGACTTTGTGGAACAATATAGGGACAAGTTTTTCTTTTAGTTCATCATATTATTCTCAGACAAAGGGACAGAATGAGGTGGTGAATCAAATTTTAGGGAACCTGTTGAGGAGTTTGGTCACTGGACATAACAACTAGTGGGATCAATTTATTCCCCAAGAAGAGTTTGCGTATAATGACTCACCCAATAGGAGCATTGGTAAAATCACATTCCAAATAGTATATGGAATGCATCCAAGAGGAATTTCAGAATTAAGAGATTTGGGACGAGATGAGTTATGAAGCACAGGAGTAGAGGACTTTTCTACAGAAATACCGAAGTTGCATGATTAGATCAAGGGACAACTACAAAATAGCAACTAGAAGTACAAAAGTAGAGTAGACTAGAGGAGAAAAGAGGTAAATTTCTAAATTGGAGATCAGTGAGATAAAGATTTCCGAAAGGGAAATATAACAAGCTGAAGATGAAAAAGATAGGACCTTGTAAGATCCTCAGAAAATTTGTTGCAAATGCTTATGAGATTGAATTGCCAGAGGACATTGGAATATCACCCATATTCAATGTAACATACCTATACCCTTACAGGAAGGATGATACAGAAGGTACATATGGGCATGACGAAATTAAGTGGAAGCACTAGATGCCCATAGCAGAGAAGCCACATATAGAGAAGATTTTAGATCAAAAGATTGCTAAGGAGACTAGAAAGAAAATTTATTATCAGTATCTGGTTAAGTGGAAATATCATCTAGCATAAGATGCCAGTTGGATAATTGAGACTGATATCCAGAAACATGGAAATACAATGAAATATCTCATGGACCGAAGTCCATGAATCTTTTTTTCGAGAGGAGAATGATGCAGGAGCATCGTCATCAACGTTCAATAAATTCGAGTGGAAGAAAACTCAGCATCGAGTGTGCGTGTTCCAAATGTTTTGTATTCCAAGGATGGCATGCCATTTACTATTTTGAAATCATTGTAATTAAAATCTTTGTAATGTTTTGAGGCTTGAGCCATTGTATGAGATTGCATGAGATTGTAATTTCTTTAACACTTAAGGGATTGTATAGATATTGAGCATCAACTCATATCTGGGTTGTAATTATCCATTTATTGTAATAAGGCTTAGTATGAGAATATTTTAATTGTGATATGATAGCACTAATATAGGCTAGAGGGAAGGCTCAAGAATCCCCTCCATGTATTAATGTGTGTAATCTATGCCCAAATGAGGTTGTTGAGAATTGTTATTTTATACTGAAGACAATTGTAGATGTTGTTGAAGAATTGTTGAGATATGTAAGAACTCTAAGTAAATGCTTTGTTGAAGGAATATAATAGAGGAGGATTGCTTTCAAATTCTGAGTTTGAATATCTATAATTTAATAGGGTAATGTTGTGTTATTTTCTTTATGTGTTTTATATGCATGTATGTGTATTTCATGGTTAATTGAATGAACTTGTAATTTTATATAAGTTTCAATTGTTTCTCTTCTGAAACAATGGTGCAAGGAGTGCACAGTGGCCATGCAAGGAGTGCGAAGGCAGAGACGTTTTCAGACTCAATATCTTAGGAGAAATAACATGAATTGTGTAGAGTTAGTGAAAGGAGTGCATGTATACTCAGTGGAGTAAAATATATCGAGAATACCCTTGTAATGCATGCACAGGGCCCACACTCAGCCAAGTGTTGAAAGAGTCTCAAAGAAGACAAGCGCAAGGAGTGCATGGGAAGAATCCTTAAAAATATTAGAGTTTCAAGTTTTCATAGAAGCGAAAGGTGTGTGTCGAAGGCCCAAATCAATTAGAGTAATAAAGCTCAGGAGAAATAACATGGAAAAGTATTTTGGAGGAAGAGCCCTTTCATTTTCAAGGTCAAGGTGACGAGATTCGCTCGAGAAGGAGTCCAATATTTTTTAGCCATCATATTTGGGAAATTATAATGGGTGTTAACCCCTTAATCCCTTTGGACTTCATTAATTCGGTGATTTCTGTGTGTTGAATGAAAAGGAGATGAATTTCCTAAAGTCCCAAGATCCAAAGTGAATCTGGACAGTCCATCAGCGGGGACACGCGTCCGCAGATCCAACATTGCTCGGAAGTCTAAAAATCCAACAATTTGAAAGCGTTGTAATAAAAGTGTGTGTAAATCACGAAGGGTCGAAGCCCGAAGCATATATGGGCCAACCATTCCAAAGGACATGTGGACCGTTGATTGCAGCTCCTCACCATTTTGGAGTTTGGTGATCCAGAGAGTTGTGTGTGTAAACCTTTGGGAACTCCCAAAGCCCGAAGTTTTGAAGAGGATCGTAGTTGTTGGTTTCTAGAGAGGTCTGGGACATTGACCTGAGATCCCTCTGAAGATTCACAATTTTAGCATTCGGTTGATTTGCATAGTTATTGGGTCAGGACTCCTGAAGCAGGGATTCTTGAAACCCCTATGCATCATCGATTGTGGCGCGTAACGAGGACCGTCGATCCCTCCCTTTGTTCAACTGTCTATGAGTTCGACTTTCGGGAGTAACATCATGTGTTTTTGTTGGAGCTCCCAGAGCCTAGAGCTCCGAAGTCCCGAATTCTTCGCTAAGTTGAAACCTATCCCACGGTTTTTGTCCTAAGGTCACGTGGAAGACTCTGCTGGAGTATGAGGACCCTCACAAACGTGATTTTTCACACAGGGAAAAGAGGTAAGGCCTATGGTATATGATTTCGAGAGTTCAGTAGGAGCCCGAGAGATAATTCAACTCCCTACTTTGAACGGTCCTTAAAATGGGAGGTCGCGTGAGCCCCAAGAAGTGGTGGGGGTTTGCATCAATTTTATTTATATGTATGAAGCATTTTAAAATTTTCATTTTAACAAGCTAAATCATTTTGGTAGTAACAGTGCTCACCTTGAAGGTGGGATACATTACATATTAAACTACCTAGGGAAAATTGCATATCCAATAGATCCTTAAAAAGCATAAATGATGCAAATATGTGATGATATAACCCTAAAGTTCATATCGAATAAATCCTTAAAAATCATAAATGATGCAAATATGTGATGATATAACCCTATATTGTAGTAATGATTGTGTTCAAGTGACGTATTTAAACTCCTAAATCTATTCTTTATAATGCACAATAGATTTTCTACATTAAATCTATGAAGGAACAATACTTTGCATATGGTCTCTCATGATTTTATAGATTTTCTATGTTATCTTTATTATATTTTACATCTCCATATTTAAAACTTGTGTGTCATATATTGAGTTATGCTTATTTTTTTCTATTAATGTTTATATTATTTCTCTTTGTTAAATTGTTTAATCTAAAGTTACAATGGAAATGTGCTTTAAGTATCTTAACATATGGTTCTTCCATTCTGGCATAAATTTGTTAGGTTTTATACCTCAAATGGGTGCTTTGGCATAGTTTTCATTTTGAGGGACATAAAAGTTATACTAAAAATTAGGGATCAAGGGTAAATATTAAACATAAGAGGTTAAGGTTAAATAAATAAGTAGGGATAAGGGTAAATAGCTACCTATTACCTATTATGAGTTAAAAATAAATCACTAATCATTAAGAATAAGGATAAAGTGTGGAGGATTGGGGTTAAGGGTAAAACATTAAGAATATGGGGTTAAGATAAAATATTAAACATTGAGGGTCAATAATAACTCAATCATTAGGATTTAAGGATAAACCATTAAGATTTAGAGGTCAATAGTGAATATTAAGAGCTAAGGGGTCAAGGGTCAAGCATGTGTTATGGGTTAAGGGTGAAGTGTTAACTATGAGGGGTTAGGTAAATCATTAACCACACATTAATGTGAAGGGTAAAAATAAAGTGTTAAGTTTGAGTAAAGTATTGGGTGTTTAGGCTAGTGTTAAATAATAATAATAATCAATGCTCTAGAATACATAATTATCTTAATAATAACATAAATTCTATTCAAACACTTTTTGGGTTTTTAGGTTAGTGTTAAATAACAATAATCAATGCTTTGGAATACATAATTATCTTAATATTAACATAAATTCTCTTCAAACACTTTTTGGGTTTTTATTATTGGTGTTGGTGCATAAAGTAAAAATCATTTTACAAGCTCAAACAACTTTATAGTTCAGTTCTTTTTTTTACATACATTGTACTTTGAGGGGGGGGTTTCCCATCAGGTTTTCCCTCTTTCATCACTTTATTTCAGTGTATATTTTGTATTTGGGTACCTAACATGGCCTAGTTGTTGGAACCCATTCTTTATTTTCACCATAGTGATGTTCAGGTGGAGTGTTGGAGTTACTTCACACACACCTAGGATTTCTTTTTCCTAAGGTTTTTCCTTGTTTATTAGTCATTATTCAGTCTCCTATATTTTAGGAATAATATTCCTCTAAGGAGAGTATTTTCTTTAGTTTTCACTTCAGTTTGATCAATTGAGTGGAGTCTAGATGCTACATTGGGATTATCACCATGCAAAAATGGGATCATCACCAACTATTGAGCATTTTCCTTGGGATCATAACCAGACTAACACATTACCCATGACTCCCTGATCTCCTCCTCACTTCACTTTGTTTCAGTCAGTTAATTGAAGATTGATAGACTAGTTAATTGAGCTAGGTGGTAGTTCACTCCTGTAACTTCTCGAGAGACTAGAATAGGTGGCAGTTTACTCCCATAACTTCGGGTGTGTGTTCATATAACTCTAGACCACCATTATTGGGCATTGGATTCTCCTCTAGTGCACATCGGTTGATTTATACAAAGTATATCATGTGTAAATTATCATACATTCATTTGGTTAATGAAAATTCTTCCATTCTTTCTCTCCTACTTCTCTTTTCTTTTATTTTCTCTACAACTATGTATGTCAATTCCCAGCTAGATCTATTCTATGCAGGTTCAACACATTTACAAGGAGGTGGTGGGGGGTTGCATCAAGTGGTATCAGAGCATAAATTTTGTCTACAAATAACAGGAAAAGGAGGAGACTTGTACGATATCATCAATCGTTATTGAGAAATAAATTCAGCTCAATGTGAAAAGAAAACTTGGAACCATGCCTCCAAGAAGATGCAGAGATAGACCAGTGGTCAATGCAGCCATGGAATAGGAGTTGAGACAAATTCGTGCAAGGTTTGATGCCATGGAGACAACGTAGAGAAGACCACCCAATGCAGGTGACCTCGGTGAATCTAAAAATGAAGATGTCGAAGCAGAATAATTTGCAGGAGAACAAGAAGCGGAGGAGCGATTGTTGAGAGATGTTGTCAATATGGGAACCAGAGAAAAAATACAAGTCCCAATGTATGAAGTAAACTTGAATGTAGAAGAATTACTTGACTAGGTAAGTTCTTTATAAAATTACTTCAACTACAAGGAGATTGATGATGAGAAGGTAAAGCATGTTGTTACTAGGTTGAAGGGACATGTAGTGTTATGGTGGGACAAATTGCAAGCTGAAAGAAGATGTAAAGGTAAGTCCAAAATCAAGAATTGGGATAGAATAGTATCTAAATTGAAGTCTAAGTTCATACCCAAGGATTATCAAGTAAATATGTTCAGGAAGATACACAATCTGAGACAAAAAGGTTTGTTGGTGAAAGAGTACACCAAACATTTTTACAAGATGAACATAAGAGCAGGACATAGGGAGAACGATGAAGAAAAAGTTGGCAGGTACATTAATGGCCTAAGATATGAAATTCACAATGAGATAAGCATGATGACAATGAGAATTTTGGAAGATGATTATCAGGTAGCCATGAAAACAGAAGAAAAGTTGGAAAGGAAGAAGAGCCAATGAAACAGAGGAAAAATTCCTAATAGAGACAGAGGAACTGTCAGGGAAACTTTCTAGAGGCTCAGAGCAGAAGTTGGACGATGTCACAGTCAGATAGAGAGAGGAGGATGTTCTAGAGGAGAAAACTATGGAGGAAGAAACTTTTTTCCAAAAGGAAGAGGAAGAGGCAGAGGAGGAGAAGTGAAGTGTTATGCCTGTGGAAAAACAAGGCATATGTCTTGGGAATTTACTGAAAGGAAGAATACAGGAGGTGGAGAAGCTCACATTTCCGAAGCACAGAAGAAGAATGTGAAGACAGAGATGAGGGCAAAAGAAGTAGAAGAAGGAAGAACACTTATGATGAGGAAATTACTCATAAAACCAAAAAAGAAGGCACAATACCCGACCCAGAGGAACAGTTTGTTCAGAACTCCTTTCCATATTGGAGATAGGGTATGCAAGGTGATGATAGAAAATGGAAGTACTGATAAATTGGTATCCACAGAGATGGTGGAAAAGATAAAGCTGGAGACAATTACACATCTGAATAGGTACAAGGTATCGTGGTTGCAGAAAGGAAATCAAGTCATGGTAAGTCAACAATGTAAGGTTGAATTTAAGATACGTGGTTATAATGATGAAGTTCTATGTGATTATATACCCATGGACATTTGTCATGTTCTATTGGGAATACCGTGGAAATATTACAGGAATCTCATACATGATGGGAGAAGTAGCACTTGTACCCTGGAGAAGAATGGGTGTAAGCATATGTTGCTATCAATAGAAGATAAAGGAGTCAAAGAGGAAGCTAGTCCAAGTATACTTCTCATGAGTGGGAAGGAACTCTTGAAAGAAGTCAAGAAGGAATAGGAAATGCAGTTTGTTGTTGTAGGTAATCTGAGAGTCATTCTCACAAGAACTTCTATGAATGATTTTCCTGTAGAAGTCCAAGAGTTATTGGATGAGTTACCTCAGTCTTTACCACCCATCAAGAGTATTATTCACCATATTGACCTTATTCCAGGAGCAAGTTTGAAAAATAAAGCAGCATACAGATTAACGCCACGAGAGAATAAAGAGGTCAAGAATCAAGTCCAAGAGTGGTTGGATAAAGGTTTGATCAGAGAGAGTTTGAGACCGTGTGTCGTACCAATTGTGTTGAGTCCAAAGAAGGATGGAGGTTGGAGAATGTGTATAGATTCTAGAGCCATAAACAAGATAACCATCAGGTATAGATTTCCTTTACCTAGAATGGATGATTTAATGGATTTCTTGAGTGGAGCTAATTTTTTTTCCAAGATAGACTTGAAGAATGGCTATCATCATATCAGGAAGAGAAAGGGAGATGAATGGAAGACATCATTCAAGACAAATGAAGGATTGTATGAGTGGATTGTTATGTCTTTTGGATTAACAAATGCCCTGAGTACATTTATGAGGTTGATGAATGAAGTACTCAACGAATTTATTGGTAAGTTTGTGATTGTTTATTTAGATGAAATTCTAATCTTCAGTAAGACTGAAGAGGAGCATCTGAGACATGTGAAGATGGTGTGGAGGAGGTTGCAGTAGGAGAAGTTGTTAGTGAATTTGAAGAAATGTTCTTTCATGAAAACATAACTTGTATATTTGGGATTTGTAATGTCTTCAAATGAATTGAAGATGGATCTAGAGAAGGTGAGGGCAATAAGAGATTTCCCTTCTCCAAGAAGTGTGTTCGATGTAATAAGTTTTCATGGATTGGCAAGTTTTTACAGGAAATTCATCAGGAATTTCAGTAGTATTTGTGCACCTATACTGGACACCATAAAGAAGGAGCATAATTCTTTTAATTGGACAGAAGAAGATGAGAAAGGATTTAGAGTGTTAAAAGAAAAGATAACAGAACAACATATTCTAGTTCTACCATATTTTAAAAAGACCTTTCAGGTTAAATGTGATGCTAGTGGAGTATCCATTAGTGTAGTTTTAAGTCAAGACAATAAGCCTATTTCTTATTTCAGTGAGAAGTTGAATGATGTTAAGAGTAAATATTCCACATATGATAAGGAATTTTATGTTGTAATTCAAGCTTTGAAAAAAAGGAGACATTATCTTATTCTTAAAGAGTTTGTTTTGTATACTGACAATCAGGCTTTGCAGTTTATAACCAGATAAGAGAATATGAACCAGAGACATGCCAAATGGGTAGAATTCATGCATAATTCTAATTTTGTTATTAATCATATTAGTGTAAGAACTAACAAATTTGTATATGCTTTGAGCAGGATATGTTTGATCTTGTAGGTATTCGAAGTGGAGACATTGGGGTTTGAACACCTCAAGAAGATGTATCAAGAAGACCCTGACTTCAAATAAGATTATGAAGAAGTGAGAACCCTTTTTTGAGGGAAAGGAATCAATGGATTGAGTATTTGATCCAAGGTGGGATTTTATTCAAAGGAAGTCGGTTGTGTATCCCGAAATTATCGATGAGGGATAACTTGCTAAACGAGAAGCATAGTGGAGGTTTGGTTGGACACTTTGGCCATGATAAAACATATGCGCAATTGAGTTCTTCATATTATTGTCCAGGCATGAGGTCCAATGTGAATAATTTCATGGAAAGATGCAGAATATTCCAATATGCTAAAGGAAATTAGCAGAGCAATGGATGGTATCAACCATTGCCTATACCAGATATGTCATGGGATGTTATAAGTATATATTTTGTTCTAGGATTTCCAAGAACCTGGAGAGGAAATGATTTAATATTTGTGGTAGTTGATAGATTTTGGAATATGGCACATTTCATACCATGTCACAAAACCATCGATGCTACTCACATAGCTAATTTGTTTTTCAAGGAAATTGTGAGATTACATGGATTACCAAGGAGCATAGTTTCGGACAGAGATACCAAATTTGTGGGATACTTTTCGAGGAATTTGTGGAAGAATCTAGGGACAAGTTTTTCTTTAAGTTCATCATATCATTTTCAGACAGATGGACAGAATGGGGTGGTGAATCGAAATTTAGGGAACCTGTTGAGGAGTTTAGTCACTGGACATAACAACCACTGGGATCAAATTCTTCCCCAAACATATTTTGCGTATAATGACTCACCCAATAGGAGAACTGGTAAAATCACATTCCAGATAGTATATGGAATGCATCCAAGAGGAATTTCAAAATTAATATATTTGGGACGAGATGAGTTATGAAGCGTAGGAGCAGAGGACTTTGCTGCAGAAATATAGAAGTTTCATGATTAGATCAAGGGATAGCTATAGAATAGAAAATAGAAGTACAAAAGTAGAGTAGACCAGAGGAGAAGAGAGGTAAATTTTGAAATTGGAGATCAGGTGAGATAAATATTTTCGAAAGGGAAATATAACAAGTTGAAGATGAAAAAGATAGGACCTTGTAACATCCTCAGAAAATTTGTTGCAAATGTGTATGAGATTGAATTGTCAGAGGACATTGGAATATCACCCATATTCAATGTAGAAAACCTATACCCTTACAGGAAGGATGATACAGAAGGGATAGATGGATAGGATGAAATTAAGTGGAAGCACCAGATGCCCATAGCAGAGAAGCCACATATAGAGAGGATTTTAGATCAAAGGATTGCTAAGGAGACCAGATTTTTTTTTTATTATGAGTATCTGGTTAAGTGAAAATATCATCCAGCAGAAGATTCCAATTGGATAACTGAGACTGATATCCAAAAGCATGGAAATACAGTGCAAAATCTCATGGACCGAAGTCCATGAATCTTTTTTTCGATAAGAGTATGATGCAGGAGCATCGTCATCAATGTTCAATAAAGTCGAGTGGAAGACAACTCAACATCGAGTGTGCACGTTCCAAATGTTTTGGATTCCAAGGAGGGCATATCATTTACTATTTTGAAAGCATTTTAATTAAAAGCTCTTTAATGTTTTAAGGCTTGAGCCATTGTATGAGATTACATGAGATTGTAATTTCTTTAATGCTTAAGGGATTGTACAGATATTGAGCATCAACTCATATATGGGTTGTAATTATCCATTTATTGTAAAAAGGATTAGTAGGAGAATGTTTTAATTGTGATATGATAGCACTAATATAGGCTAGAGGGAAGGCTCAAGAAGCCCCTCCATGTATAAATGTGTGTAATCCATGCCCAAATGAGGTTGTTGAGAATTGTTATTTTCTACTGAAGACAATTGTAGAGGTTGTTGAAGAATTGTTGAGAGATGTAATAACTCTTTGTAAATGCTTTGCTGAAGGAATATAATAGAGGAGGATTGCTTTCAAATTATGAGTTTGCATATCTATGATTTAATAGGGTAATGTTGTGTTATTTTCTTTCTGTGTTTTATATGTATGTATGTGTATCTCATGGTTAGTTGAATGAACCTATAATGTTCTATAAGTTTCAATTGTTTCTCTTCTGAAACAATGGTGCAAGGAGTGCATAGTGGCCACGCAAGGAGTGTGAAGGCATAGATGTTTAAGAACTCAATAGCTTAGGAGAGATAATGTGAATTGTGTAGAGTTAGTGCAAGGAGTGCACGTATACTCAGTGGAGTACAAAAGCTCGAGAATACCCTTGTAATGCATGCACAGGGCCAACACTTAGCCAAGTGTTGAAATAGTCTCAAAGAAGACGAACGCAAGGA
Organism: Picea engelmannii; assembly: GCA_009831015.1. Lineage (NCBI taxonomy): Eukaryota > Viridiplantae > Streptophyta > Pinopsida > Pinales > Pinaceae > Picea > Picea engelmannii. The sequence continues at coordinate 244,972 of ML788945.1, forward strand.
GTGCATGGGAAGATTCCTTAAAAATATTCAAGTTTCAAGTTTTTAGAGAAGCGAAAGCTGTGCGTCGAAGGTCCAAATCACTTAGAGTGATAAAGCTCAAGAGAAATAGCAGGGAAAAGTATTTTGGAGGAAGATCCCTTTCATTTTCAAGGTCGAGTGGAAGAGATTTTCTCGAGAAGGAGTCTGATCTTTTTTAGCCGTCATATTTGGGAAAGTAGTGCGGGTGTTAACCCCTTAAACCCTTTGGATTTTGTGAATTCAGTGATTTATGTGTGTTGCATGCAAAGGAGATGAATTTACTGAAGTCTTGGGATCTGGAGTGAATATGTATTGTCCATCAGTGGGGACACATGTCCATAGATCCAACGTTGTTTAGAAGTCCGGGAATCCAACGATTTGGAAGTTTTGTAATAAAAGTGTGTGGAACCCATGAAGGGTCAAAGCCAGGAGCAGATCTAGGTTGTCAATTGCAAAGGACATGTGGACCGTTGATTGCATCTCCTCACCATTTTGGAGTTTGGCGATCCAAAGAGTTGTATGTGTCAACCTCTCGAAACTCCCGAAGCTCGGAGTCCCAGAGAGGATCGTAGTCATCAATTGCTAGAGACTCATGAAGCTCGGAGTCCTCTGAAGACTCACAATTTTGACATTTGGTTGATTTGCATAGTTGTTGGGTCAGGACACCTGAAGCAGGGAGTCTCGAAACCCTTATGCACCATCGATTGTGGCGCGTAATGAGGACCGTTGATCCATCACTTTGTTCGACTGTCTGTGAGATCGGCGTTCGGGGGGAACGTCGTGTGCTTTTGTTGGAGCTCTTAGAGCCCGGAGCTCTGAAGTCCCAAATTCTTCGCTAAGTTGAAAGCTAGCCCATGGGTTTTGGCCCGAGGTCATGTGGAAGACTCTGTTGGAGTATTAGGACCCTCGCGAACGTGATTTTTCACACATGGAAAAGAGGTAAGTTATGTGGTATATGATTTCGAGGGTTTAGCAGGAGGTCGAGAGCTAATTCAGCTCCCTACTTTGAATGATCATTAGATCGGGAGGTCGCGTGAGCCCTAGAAGGTGGTGGGATTTGCATCAATTTTATTTCTATGTATGGAGCAATTTTAAATTTTCATTCTAGCAAGCTAAGTCATTTTAGTAGTAACAATGCTCACCTTGGAAGTGGAATACATTACATATTAAACTACCTAAAGAAAAGTTCATATCCAATAAATCCTTAAAAAGTATAAATGATGCAAATATGTGATGATATAACCCTATATTGTAGTAATGATTGTGTTAGTGATGTATTTAAACTTCTAAATCTATTCTTTATAATGCACAATAGATTTTCTACATTAAATCTATGAAGGAACCATACTTTACATATGATCTCTCATGATTTTATAGATTTTCTATGTTATCTTTATTATCTTTTCCATCTCCATATTTAAAACTTGTGTGTCATATATTGAGCCATAAAGATACCCAATGAAAAGACCATATGTAGTTATGCTTAATCATATGCTTAATTTTTTTCTATTAATGTTTATATTATTTCTCTTTGTTAAATAGTTTAATCTAAGGTTAAGGTTACAATGGAAATGTGCTTTAAGGAAATATCTTAAAAACATGAAGTTCTTACCCATGTTTTCTATAGGGTTCTTCCATTCTGGCATAGATTTGTTAGATTCTATATCTTAAGCGGGTGCTTTGGCATAGTTTTTTATAGGGAAATATCTTAAGGGACATCAAAGTTAAGTTAAGAATTAGGGATAAGGGTAAATACTGAACATAAAAGGTTAAGGTTAAAGCAATAAGGATTAGGGATCAAGGGCAAATAATTACATATTACAAGTTAAAAATAAATCACTAATCATTAAGGATAAGGATAAAGTGTGGAGGATTGGGGTTAAGGGTAAAGCATGAAGAATATGGGGTTAAGGGTAAAGCATGAAGAATATGGGGTTAAGCATAAAATATTAAAAATTGAGGGTCAATAATAACTCAATCAATCATTAGGATTTAAGGGTAAACCATTAAGATTTAAAGGTCAATAGTGAATATTAGTAGCTAAGGGGTCCAGGGTAAGCATGTGTTATGGGTTAAGAGTGAAGTGTTAACTATGAAGGGTTAGGTAAATCATTAACCACACATTAATGTGAAGGGTAAAAGTAAAGTATTAAATTTGAGTAAAATATTGGGTGTTTATGCTAGTGTTAAATAACAATAATCAATGCTTTAGAATACACAATTATCTTACATAAATTCTCTTCAAACACTTTTTGGGTTTTTATTATTGGTGTTGGTGCATAAAGTAAACATCATTTTACAAGCTCAAACAACTCTATAGTTCATAAAATTGTTGTTATATAAAAAGGTATTTTCATGACCTTTTGAATGGCTTTTTAGTAAGCATATTGATTAGACTAATGTGTCTAACCCAACCCATAGAGATTTAAACCAAACACCCACTAACTCACATTTTTTTTTTATTATTATTTGTATGACACCCCTTTTAAACACAACCCATATAAAATGTGTACCATTTGTATTGTTTTTCTTTTAAATTACAAATATGAATACAACTTCTCCATGACGCTTTGCCACGGATTACTTACCTAAACGGAATGCTTGCTTTTGATGCTTTTGTCGAGTATTTTAAAAGTAAAAATAAAAAAGCTATGAGTTAATTTTAATGTGTATCTTACGCTTTTTTTTTTAAAATTACAAATATAAACACAACCACAATCTGTCATGAATTACTTGTTAATATATATATATATATATATATATATATATGGAAAAGGAGGTAACAATTTAAATTTACCTCATGCATTTCATTAATTTTTTTTTTTAAATCATATTTTTAATGTTGTTATATCATTCCAATAATGTGTATCTTATGCGTTTTTTCTTCCAAATTACAAATATAAACACAACGACAATTTGTCATAAATTACTTGATAAGATGAAAAAAAAAAATGGAAAGGGAGGTAACAATTTATTAATGCATATTTCAGAAAAACAATTTACCTTGTACATTTCATTAATTTTTATTTTTTTTTAATCATAGTTTTAATGTTATATCATTCCAATTTGTTGTTTCCTTTGTCAACTTAAAATCATGTTATGATCAAAATTTGAAGCTTCATGTTATAAGTATATATTTTTATAGACGTCTCTTTACACCTCTAGCGATACTTGTTAGTTTGAAGAGATGTAAAAAGAAAGTGAAAATACAATATCTCTTTATTTTTAATATATATATATATATATATATAATTTTAGCATTTTTTTATATTAATAAATTTTTATTAATATTTATGACTAGATATTATATAGATTATTTATATTAGATTATTATTGTTAACATAGTTTTTATAAGAAATAATGATCAATATAGATCCATTTTAACTCCAGATTTATCAAGCATTTAGAGAGATCCAATCTCTTTAGGTGAAAACTTTTTTTAGAGTGCAAAATTTAAGGAAAGGTTAAAGGTTTGCACCTTTAGAGATTTGATCCCTCTAGGCGCTTGATAGATCCAGGGTTAAAATGGATCTATGCTAGGATCACTTCACATTAACACCTTACTTAGTATTGAATAGTTTGTTGAGTGCAATTTGTATGTTGAGTATGGATTTTCTACTATTATTTTAATGAGTTATGTTATATGGATATTTCTCCCAAGTAGCTATTTAAATAAGTAAAATATAAATATAAATATAAATTGAAATAAAATATATTTACATATAAAAAAAAATTATATATATATATATATATATATATATATATATATATATATATATATATATAATTTACAAAACTATTTTATAAAAAAAAAATATTAAATTTATATATATATATATATGAAAATATTATAAACATTTTGTTATAATATAAATATTAAAAATCTTAACTATATCGAAATCCAAATTGTGTTTTTACATATAGTTAAGTAAGATTACAACTAACTTAATTTGATTTTAAATGATAACTTATAAGTAATGTTTTTTTTCTAGATTTTTAATAGATTTAGTTAAAATAGACAATATAATTTTTTTATATATTAATATTTTTTTAAATAAACAAATTAATAATTGTAAAAAATTTCCTTTAAGGTGGAAACCCCCTCATAACTCAATGGTCAAGAGATGATTTTAGTCTAAATAATATTCTCAAGAAAGTTATTATCCATTGTAGTCATGGTTAAGGCTACTTTCAACTAGGTCATGTGTTATTTAGCAAAATTTGGCCACTTTTTTTGTTTGATTTTGGCAGAAATTTGGTAATGAATGATTGGATCTGCAGATTTGAGTGGCTAAATTTATATAATCCGAGGGCCCTTGGGGTTTTTCAGCAATCAGAATCCATTTATGCATTCAAAAAGACAATTTAAACAACAAAAAATAGAGATTTTGTCCAAATTTACATCGCCTTAGTGGAATAACCTTCACTACATATTGTTGTTTGGTGAGATTAATGTAGAATGTCTTAATGGAGTGGTGGTTCAAACCGAATTTTAGATTAGGAGTCTGTTCCTAAGTTATAGGGTATTGTTTCAACTTCCCTAAATGTGTGTCATTATATATTGATCATGCAAGTATTGTATTGTGGTGAACATGCTCTGCACTGGCAGACTCCAGGTGGTGTTCCACACCTGTGAGATGCCTAGATTTGTTTTTTAATAAAGACTGATTCTATGTTGACATGGTATCAGAGCGACAAGTATAAAGATGCATGTAAGCCTGAGTGGGGAGAGAGATCGACGCGCTTGAGGCGAGATCAACGCGTAGATGGTTCGATCTATTGCTGGTGAACCTGGCGTGAAGTTGACAAATCCTGGCCATGGTGGATACAGATGATTTGTTGCGTGAGGTGATCAATGGAATTTTAATTAAATCTTCTGAATCTGGGCACAATTTTTTAAATTTCTTAGGGTGAATTTTTTCATTCAAGATGAATAACCAGTGGGCAGAAACTTACCTCAATGAGAACAACAAGCTGGATGGATCCAATTACTTTGGCTGGAAATTCAAGTTGTAGACCCTTCTTGAGGGACACAATGCATGGACGATTGTGAAAGTTGATGAGGTGAAGCCGAACTTGGCTATAGGAGGAACAACCACAACAATCCAAGACTGGGACAAGTAGGAGACCAAGGCGAGAATGCTTCTGAAATTGTCAGTCAAAGATTGCGTTATTCCCCACATTTGTGACTGCAAGACTGCACTAGAGATATGGAAGACGCTCAAGGATCTCTGTGAGGTCAAGAACACCAATCGATTGTTGTTCTTGAAAAGAAAGATTCTCTCCATCAAGATGGAGGAGAATGAGACAGTTTCAATGTTTATTTCGCAGATCAAGGAGCTCAAGAACAAGCTAGGTGATATCGGTGAAGCTATGTCAAATATGGATTTGGTCACGATTACCATGAATGGTATGATTGATGAATATCAGATGTTCATCACTGGCTTGAATGCAAGAGAAAAAGAACCTGTGTTTGAAGAACTGATAGGGATCCTCATGCAAGAGGAGGAAAGGCGGATGACTCATAAACCTCAGAGTTCAGATCTGGCCTTAATGGCGAAGAAGAAGCTCTTCAGAGGGAAGCCAAATGCAGCACAAAAGAGCAGTGCAGCCCCACAGAGAAAGAAACCCCCACCGCAAGGTATGTCTTTCAATAGAAATGACTCTGCGACCAAATGTTTTTATTGTAGAAAAATCGGCCATATAGTCAGATATTGCATGAAGAAGAAGTCTGATGAAAGCCAGAAGAGACATAAACAGCATACATGTCATTTTGTTGATGAGGACCAGAGTCAGAACCTCAGACTGTTCATATATGACTCTGTGCTTTCAGCTTAGGATGATGAAGCAGATACCTGGTTTGTGGACTCAGGTGCATCCATCCACATGACAAGGAATAGACAGTGGTTTGAAGACTTCAAAGAGACCAGCAGTGGAGCAAACATATATCTTGGTGATGATAGAGGGTACCAAATCAAAGGTTATGGTAATATTCATGTTGTTTTTCCTAATGGAAATATTAGACATATCCCTAATGTACTATATGTACCCGGGATAAAAAAGAATCTGATCTTTGTTTCTACTATAATTGATCAGAATCTCAAGGTAGAGTTTTACAATTCATATTGTGTCATTAAAGTTCTGTTGGACTGTATGAAGCCTATTGCATCAGTTGTTCCTGTGGGAGGATTGTACAAGCTAAATGTCAAAAGTGCACCACATCAGGCATTGACATCATCTACCATGACTACAGTGGACTTATGGCATCAGAGGTTCAACCATATTAACTTCAATGATTTGCTACTATTGCAGAAAAGAGGTATGGTCGAAGGTCTTCCTGTTTTAAAATCTGTTCATATTGATTGTGATGCATGTGCATTGGGAAAGTTGCACAGAGATGAGTTTCTTGTCCATACTAATAGAAGGAAGAGAGATATACTCGAGCTGGTACACAGATCTTTGTGGGCCTATGCAGACAAGATTGTTAGGTGGTGCATACTATTTTTTATTGTTCATTGATGATTATACTAGATTCACTTGGGTGTATTTCCTCAGGAAGAAGAGCGACACTTTTGAATATTTCAAGGAGTTCAGAAGTATGGTAGAAAAGAAGACAGGTAAAAGCATCAGGATTCTCCGCTCGGATCAAGGGGGAGAGTACAAGAAAGCTTGTGTACTCAAATACTGTAAAGATAATGGGATACAACAACAGTTTACAATACCACACACTCCTCAATAAAATGGGGTTGCAGAGAGGAAAAAAAGAACCCTTGTGGAGTGTGCTCGCAGTATGTTGAAAGGTAAGAATATTTCTAACGGTTTTTGGGCTGAAGCGATTAATATTACAGTATATCTAAAGAATAGGAGTCCAACAAGAAGTTTAGATTTCAAAATTCCTTTTGAAGGTTTATTTGGTTATAAACCTGTAGTTAAGCATTTGAGGGTTTTTGGTAGTAAAGCTTTTGCTCATGTCCTAAAAGAAGATAGAAAGAAAATGGATTCAAAGGCAATCAAATGTATTTTTGTTGGGTATTGTACATAATTCAAAGCCTACAAATTGTTTAATCCCTCTACTCATAAATTTTTTGCAAGCAGAGATGTAGTGTTTCATGAGCATTTTAATGATGGAAGCCATGAGAGTGCTAGTGAAGAATGGCATGTACCCTTGTTGGTGGAAGAAGGATGTGATGAATCAGGTGACAACAATGAGGAGCAGCAACAGCAGCAGCAGGAAGGGAAAGAAGATGGTGTAGCTATCGAGCCAAGTCCACAAAAGGATGATCAGACAAGGTTCGAAGCTACCCCACCACTCAGGAGATCAGGTAAGAATCAAGTGACAAAAATGAGCAGCAAGAGCAACAATAGGAAGGGAAAGAAGATGGTCTAGTTGTTGAGCCAAGTCCACAAAAGGATGATCAGACAAAGTTCGAAGCTACCCCATACTGATAGAAGGAAGAGAGGTATACTCAAGCTGGTACACACAGATCTTTGCGGGCCTATGCAAACAAGATCGTTACGCGGTGCATACTATTTTTTATTGTTCATTGATGATTATACTAGATTCACTTGGGTGTATTTCCTCAGGAAGAAGAGAGACACTTTTGAATATTTCAAGGAGTTCAGAAGTATGGTAGAAAAGTAGATAGGTAAAAGCATCAAGATTCTCCACCTGGATCAAGGGGGAGAGTAAAAGAAAGCTTGTGTACTCAAATACTGTAAATATAATGGGATACAACAACAGTTTACAGTACCACACACTCCTCAGCAAAACGGGGTTGCAGAGAGGAAAAGTGGAACCCTTGCAGAGTGTGCTCGCAGTATGTTGAAAGGTAAGAATCTTTCTAATGGTTTTTGGGCTGAAGTGATTAATACTGCAGTATATCTAAAGAATAAGAGTCCAACAAGAATTTTAGATTTCAAAACTCCTTTTGAAGCTTTATTTTCTTATAAACCTGCAGTTAAGCATTTGAGGGTTTTTGGTAGTAAAGCTTTTGCTCATGTCCCAAAAGAAGATAGAAAGAAACTGGATTCAAAGGCCATCAAATGTACTTTTGTTGGGTGTTGTACATAATTCAAAGCCTACAAACCGTTTAACCCCTCTACTTGTAAAGTTTTTTCAAGCAAAGATGTAGTGTTTCATGAACAGATTAATGATGGAAGCCATGAGAGTGCTAGTGAAGAATGGCACGTGCCCTTGTTGGTGGAAGAAGGATGTGATGAATCAGGTGACAACAATGAGCAGCAACAACAACAACAGGAAGGGAAAGAAGATGGTGTAGCTGTCGATCCAATTCCACAAAAGGATGATCAGACAAGGTTCGAAGCTACCCCACCACTCAGGAGATCAAGTAGGAAATTTCAGTTGCCAACAAGATATAGGGAAAATGATTTTATAACTAGTATGATGAATGTTGTTGAACCCTATAGTTATAAAGAAGCTAGTCAATATAGTGAATCGAGGGCTCCTATGGAGGAGGAATATGAATCAATTCTCAAAAACAAAACTTGGGATTTAGTTAAACTATCTAAAGGCAAACAACCCATAGGATGCAAATGGTTGTATAAGCCTAAATTTAAAGCATATGGGAGCATAGAAAAGTATAAATCTAGGCTGGTTGCAAAGGGGTATTCGCAGCAAGAAGGCATAGATTATGATGAAACATTTTCCCTTGTAGCTAAACTAAACACAATCAGAATGATAATTTCTTTAGCTACCAAACATCATTGGATGATTCACCAGCTAGATGTTAAATCTGCATTTTTAAATGGGGACTTAAAAGAAGAAGTCTATTTAGTGCAACCTGAGGGGTCTATCAAACAGGGGGAAGAACATTTAGTTTGCAGGTTGAAGAAAACACCATATGGATTAAAACAGGCACCCAGGTCATGGTATGATAAAATTGATTCATTTTTCCTGCAGCATGGTTAGAAAAGAAGCAAGAATGACCCTAATCTTTATACCGTGTTTGATAAAGAGGGGAGGATTGTTTTGATTTCTTTATATGTAGATGATCTAATCATTATAGGGAATGTTGATAATCTCATTAAAGAAATCAAGGAGCAGATGTCACAAGTCTTTGAAATGAAAGACCTTGGAGAGCTTCATTACTGTTTGGGTTTGGAGGTCTCGAGGGATTCTGGACAAACTTTTTTGTCAAAAAGTAAGTATGTCAGGAGCTTACTGGAAAATTTCAGAATGGATTAGTGCAAAGCTACAACAGTACCTTTACAACAAAATTTAAAACTTCAAAATGATGATGGATCTAAGGAGGCAGATGCGACTTTGTATAGACATATGGTTGGGAGTCTAATCTACTTCACTACAACTAGGCCTGATTTGGATTATGCAGTCAATACATTGAGCCAATTTATGTCAAAGCCCCTTGAGAGCCATTGGGTTGCAGCAAAAGGTGTCTTAAGGTATCTCCAGGGAACCTTAGATTTTGATATTGTTTATACTGATTCCTGTGATGTTAGACTGATAGGTTTTTCAGTCTTCGATTGGGCTAGAAATGTAGATGACAGACGATCCATAACAGGCTATGCATTCAACATTGGATCCGGGGTCATTTCATGGAGCAAAAAAAGTAGAACACAATATCCTTGTTATCTATGGAAGCTGAATATCAAGCGATGTGCTCAGCAACATGTGAAGCAGTTTGGTTGAGGAGGCTTCTCCTCGATGTTGGAGAAGAACAAAATGTTGCAACAACAATCAAATGCAATGACCAGAGCTCAATCAAACTTGCAAATAATCTTGTATTCTATATGCACTTTCATTTTGTCAGAGAGAAAGTTCACTCTAAAAAAATTCATATTGAATATTGTAATAGTTGTGACAATGCTGCCGACATTTTTACCAAAGTTCTTGGAAAAATCAAATTTGAGTTGTTTAGAGAAGTGTTAGGCATATCTGTGAATCAATTTCTCCATTAAAGAGAAGTGTTGATATTAATGTAGAATGTCTTAATGGAGTGGCGATTCAAACCAAACCTTAGATTAGGAGTATGTTCCTAGGTTCTAGGGTATTGTTTCAACTTCCCTAAATGTGTGTCATTATACATTGATCATGCAAGTATTGTATTGTGGTGAGCGTGCTCTGCAGTGGCAGACTCCAGGTGGTGTTCCACACCTGTGAGCTGCCCAGATTTGTTTTTTAAAAAAGACTGATTCTATTTTGACATTGTCTTGGAGACTCACCGATGAAAAACCTTCGCTATAGATTGGTGTCGATACTCACGCGTGAAATACTTCCGAACACGGAAAGGTTGCGTGGCTTGGGTGGCCTCCTTAATTATTTAACTGCTAATCAACGATTCGACGCCGATATAGTATGCTATGACGCCACATTCTTTCTGTTCAACAACCTAAATCGCCGAGAAAATTCAAGGTAGAAGGGGTTTAACTGCCCTTCAAATTTTCGGTTCGAAAAACCCAGACGTTTCTTAAAAGATTTTAACAACCAGCCAGATTAGCTCAAGGATGAATTTTAGAGTGCTGCTATTGCGCACAAATTCTCATCAAATAATCTGCATTAATATTCTTGCACGCCAATTTCATCCTGGATAAATTTTCGCCAGTGGTTGGCCCAATTTCAAACGTTTCCCGTGTCTCTTATTGTCAAACGGAGGGATGAATGACAGCCCAATTTCAAACGTTTCCTGTGTCTCTTATTGTCAGGCGGACGGATCAATGACAGCCATATTCTTGCACGCCAATTTCTTCACAGATAAAGTTTCTTCAGTAGTTGGCCTACTTTCAAACGTTCCCCGTGTCTCTTATTGTCAGGCGGAGGGATCAATGACAGCAATATTAAATATATTAATAGCAGGCTGCCCTCATTAGGTCACTGATTCACGCTTCCTTCTTTCCCGGTTGCATAGCTTCTAGTAACTGAAATTGAATTCAATGTAGCCTTGTAGAGTTCCACTTACTCAACCTTGAAGCTACTCCATCCATAGTCAAATTTTAAGCCAAGCTACTCTTCTCCTGAATTCATGATTATAGACTTTTTTAAATATCACCTCTTATATGCACAGAGATTTAAACCAATATCTGTGGGATGCTCCCCCTTCATCTTGAAGCCGAAGCGCGCACTGTTTATATTCTTTGATCAATTTATGTGTTGAGATAAATGCTCATCATTGAGTGCAGCATTAACCCTTTGAACTGAACAGCAATTTGATGGGTCGATGCTGCATTCAACGATAAGCTTTTATTAATGGTGGCCCAAGTTAGTGACAGGAAGAGAAATATATATCCATGTGAAGGTTGGGTGAGTGACTCTAATTGTGCATATAATATACATAAGTTTTCTGCTTTGATTTGGCCCAGTCACAATTCCAAGTATATTG